>JAODAL010031357.1:0-48568 GCA_025379985.1 Phyllomedusa bahiana
CACTATCTCACCCTGCTCTATTCTTAAGCTGTTTGCTGGCCGCCAGATGACAGGAACGCCAAAATGGCGGATTTTTAATAGATTATCACAGATTTTAACCAAAATTATCGCGTGATCTAAAATATCCGATCAACGTAAATACCGTGCCGATTTCAACTTTGTCGATAATAATCGCTCAACACTAGTGGGCAGGGCTAACCTGAGGTGGACGGGGCATAAATTAAACAGACTCTTTTCATGACTCTTTTCTGGCTGAAAACTGACAGATTTGAGCTTTAAATACTCTAAAACTACTGCCCCCTTACAGAATAAGGGACACAGTGCTGGAAACAGCATGTCTGTCACTAGCTTGTGCTGTCCTCAGCAAGGGTGGCATAATCTATTTGAAAGGTTATATTTAAAAATTTGGTGTAGAGCATGTACACCAGAATTTTGGCATAAATTGTACAAGAATTCTTACCATAACAGATGAGCCCCTGTGTTTTTAATTGTCTCTTCTCAGCTTGTAAAGAAAAGCTGAGCAGAGCGTTCTAATTTATGTACACATGCCTTGGATTGACGGATAAAATAAAAGTAAAAAGTACATAAAGTAAGGCAGACTAGATGGTCTTTTCACCATTTCTATTACTTCTAATATCCTCTTATCATCTTCCTTTTTGTCTTTTTAGCAAATACAGTATAGAGACATTTAAAAAAAAAGAGGGAGACTCAAAATTAAAAAGGGAATGGCATCTCTACCCAATGCTTCTAGTGGCCTCCAACAACATTCATAATCTTCTTTCCTCATGATGCCATCTATTTTGTGAAGTACACCAGTCCCTCCTGAAGCAAAACAACCCCACAACATGATGCTGCCACACTCGTGTTTCACAGTTATGATGTTGTTCTTAGGCTTCCAAGCTGGACATTTCAATCTTGTTTGTACTTGCACATAATTGTTTGTACAGATGAACGAGGCACCTTTAGGTATCTGGAAATTGCACCCAAGGATGATCCAGACTTGTGCAAGTCCACAATTCTCTTCTTGATATCTTGGCTGATTTCTTTAGACTTTCCCATGATGTTATACACAGAAGCAGTATGTTTCTGGTGTGAATTAAAATACCTCCACCGGTGTGTCTCTAATTAACTCAGATGTTACCAATAAACCTATCAGAGGCTTCCAAGGACATGAAATCATCATATGGGCTGTCCCAAATTCTTTAAAGGCATAGTAATCCTAGTGTATGTAAATGTTTTACTTTTCAGAAAGTAATAAAAATTTTCCCTCTCTCATTATTCCGGCATTTGGTAAATAAAAATAATTTTGGTAATACTAATTGACCTAAAACGGTTAAGGTTTATTCTGATTTCATGTCAGATAGGGAGAAAAACATAAGCATATGTCTTTTTATATCGTGTATGTAAACTTCTGGTTTCAAATATATATATAATATTTGTCTTTCAAATGGTATGATAGTTTTGTGTAAATATTTAGTCCATATTTATATGTATCTGTTTTCAATTATTCCCTGTATACAATAAATAGTATATATATATGCAATAAATAGTATATATATTTATATATAGGTTATCCTTCATGCCCTCTATGCAATAAATAACAACAGCGTGTAAATTTTATGTACAATCCCAAATTTCTGCATTCTAAATGTGTTTATCTGTTTATTTAGATATCTTTCTCTATTAGCAGTCAACAATAAAATACAGAAATTTTCTTCTGTGCTACTCATTTCTTCTATGTACTTTAACAATATCTTAACTACAACTAGCTATACACATCACAGAAAAGTTGGACGAACTACCAAAAGTCAGACAAATTTATTATCATAATTATTATTATCATCATATTATAATAAAAATTGTACTCTAAGGGGGGATTCATCAAGATTGGTGTAAAATATGCCTGTCTTAATGGAAGGTTCGCAAAAGTTTGATGTGGCAAATATATTAAGGCTTCAAGGGGTTTTCTCGCTACAAAGATCATATCTCTAATGATGGGGACAGTAAGAATAAGCACTTTTGTAATTGGTTTGCTTTACCTAAGTCACAGTATAGTAGATATGAGCTAAACTGTGCATCTATAACTATTTTTGCAGCAACTGGATGGGACACACCCCTTTGTCTGTGATTGCCTGGCTGACATTTCATTCAGCCTGTTGGAACATATCCCTGGATGGGAAACGCCCCCTGGACTGTGATTGGCTGCCTGCACACTCTGTTTACTCCCCTTGGAGCTGTTAGAAATGAGCTGCCTGAGATGGCTGTGTGTCTGTAATGAAGGCTGTCTCAGCTTCTCTCTATGTGATGGCTCTCCAGTGATAGTTCTATGTACTGAACTCTGCCACCATAAAGCATGAGAACTCTGCAGCCAGAAGCATAGCAGAAGATCTGCAAAGCTAAAGTCTTCTCCCTTCCCCTGCTAACACAAAATGATAATGTCACAGCTCTTCAGTGAGGGTAGACATGCCTCCTGGCAGAAGAGGCACGCCTACAGGGAAGAGAGACTCGCCTCTAGATTTGAAACTGAAACTGATAGATTCAGCTCAAGTCTATGAAAGCTTCAAACGATAAAACCTCTTTAATACATTTGGCCTATCTTTCACTGTTCGAGTGCCTGTATGAAAAAATCTATGCCAAGACCTAGAGCAGGTCCATGACTTACTTTGAACCACTTTTTGGCGAAAAGTTTAGTACATTTGTTGGGCTGCATGTGCTGACACCCCTTTAATGATAAACTTTGCCTAATTTTCTCAAAAGTGACAAGCTTTGTGTAAAACAGCTCAAAACTCCTCAATCTTTACACAAATTTAGCTTGTGCAAAAATTTACAACGTTTTTATGCCACAATACTGCCGCAAATCACATTATTCCTTAGGTTTATTCATAAAAGGCATAGATTTCGATTCCTCTCATTAAGACAGCTTAATATGCACTAAATGTAATAAGCGGCATGAGCCTCTTAATGAATGTAATACTTATGAGGTCATGTTCATGGATCACATGATGCTGCAACCAATCACTAACCTCTGAGGTCACATGCTGTACACACAGCCATGTGACTGCTAAGGCCACAGATTGCTTTCAACATCACGTGTTCCATGAATGTAATGTCATCAGTGAGGGTCTGGGTTGGGAAAACTACTGGATCCTTGGCAGAACTGAAATTGTGGTGATAGGAGAGGTATGAAAAGATTCATTTTCTATTTTTAGCACCGTGGGAGGTGGGAGGGAGGCTGTTAGAATTCTTGGAAAAACCCTTTAACTTATTAGTGCAATTTCAGTGCTAAAACTATAGTAATATATTTTTCAGCAGTAATAGCTTTACAGGAAGAAAATAAAAATACAAATTGTATCCTTTCCATTTCTTCTTGTCATCTGTAAAATTTGCTAGTGTTATCCAAATTGATTTCCTATGCTATTCATTAAATGGTTGTTAGTTATGTAATAAAATACTATTGCTAACTTAGCAGAAAATGAGCAATGAATAATTGCTTTAATTGCCACAGAATTACTCCTCAGACAGTGTAATTAAGCCACTTACATGTACTTTAGTTTTAACCTGATACAGAGATGTTTAGACTTAGAGGGTTTGCCTGATGATTTTTCATCCTCATCCTCATTAGCACCAAACTATAAATGTATTTAAGAAACCTGCTTTTTCTTACTGTTTTAGGCATCTTTCACATCAGCACTTTTATTTCTGCCAGGAACAGAAAAATAGAAATAATGGCAATTCCCAAACAATTAAATGACCGACATCAATGATACTGGACAGACCTCATTGGCCATAATGTGTTCATTGGGTTTCTGTCATGGTGTCAGTTATTTTAACAGAAAAAATAGCGCATTATGTTGCTCTGTTTCTTGCCATAATTTTTAATAGAATCAGTGATGTAGGCTCCTAGAGTGACCCTATGGATGGAGATGTGAACATAGCCTTAGTACAGATTAGAGCCAGCTTCAGATTTCTGTAATAGAGATACATCTTTGTGTCCATAATACACTGCAAACCTTAGCCAAATTGTAAGTCTCAGAGGGATCTAATGTGGTCTGGCCAGGATTTTCACCAGTATTTTGCTCTTCTGAAACTGGACTAACTAGAATACAAAATAAATAGGTTCTAAAGTCACTTGATGTGGTTTTTTTTTTGCACTATAAAAATGCAAGTTCAGAAAAGACTCAGGTTCGACTAAGACTCATTTTATGCTATTACTATTGGAGAATATAATTCTGTTTTCAACATTTCCTGTTGTCATATATAATTGTATTAGTTGATTTATTTATGTTAAACAATTTTCAAAGTTTCTTTCTCTGTGCATTTGATTCTGTATTTCTTGTACTTAATCTATGAAAAGTAATATATGCCTTTTTCTCAAACATGCCTGTGTAGCACAATTTAACTGTGAAAGACAGATGGAGAGATAGCTCATCCCATGTTTTATCATCCTAGCTGTGATTCATGACTGAGCTGATTGCTAATGTCTCACAGATTATCTAAGATCCTTCGGTCTCCCACAGGAATTGTGGCAAACTCAGCTCAGTAAATATTGACACCTGTAAACCAAGCTTACTGATGCCTTTGGCCACTCGGCTATCTCCCCATCTGTTGTTTTAGGATTTTAAGCAAATGTTTTTGGGCTTCATTTTTCAATTCATTGTAGTACTGTAAAAGAAATGTTAACCAGCAACTAATCTGACAACCACATGGCAAGCTGGAAGACCAAACTCACATGAGAGAAAGAAGAGTATGATATGTAAAGTGTATATATCCCTCTGGTCTCCACTGCTTACTCTTCCATAGTTAACAGCATGCTGTGTTAATCTGCTTAGTTACAAAGTGGAGCTTTCGCTCCTATTCCCCATGGGATCTTTCTGACCACGATCAAAGTCCATGCACATTCTTGGAAAACTCTATTGTTCCCCAGAGTGGGATTAATGACTAATTATGTCAGGTCATTCATCCAGATGGCCTCTCAGATGCTCCTTTGTCATTGTCTGTCCTTCCATATGCCCCTTTGACCTTGAGGTTTATTTCTATGACAACATGAAGCCTTAGCTTTCTCGCAGAAATTGCCAAGAAGTGGTCAGAAGGGGATGCAGGATAATCTGTCCACACTTTGTATTCTGCTTCCATCTCTTGTCTTGTTAAATCCAATGAATAGATAAAAATGCTATCTGATCCCAGCTGAGCGATGACCATGATCATGATGCCATGTTACTTGCTAGGTTTTTAAATTAGCAGACAGCTTTGTACAATGAAACGTGCATTTAATTTGAAGAACATCAATCGCCATAATGTGATCTTTTTATCTCATTAATGTTTAGCAAGGGTAATAGAACAGAATTACAAAATATCACTGTGAAGGGAATACGATTCAGAGAATTATGGATATCCAGTATTAAAGCCCTAGAGATGTTTGGATAAATCTCCCTTTGCAGTTTTAGAAATTAAAGAATCTTTAGTACTTCTGTCTGATTTAAAATAAAGCTTTAGATTTTGATCTCATTCTAGAGAATGTGAGGTAAAGAAATCAATTCTCTTCCCGATGCAACCATGCAAGTCAATACATACAGAAAATAGCAAAGACTTCTTACTTGCTTAAACAAAAGCAATAAATACTGTTTCCTTTTCAAACTAATGCATTACTTTTCTAATCTTATCACTATACAAGATGCATGCAATTAATGATATTTTTATTATATTTTTTCTTAAAAATATTACGGAACATAGCCCGATAAGCACATTTAAACAAATATAAGAAGACTCTGTCAACATTAAAATGTGTGCTCATGTTTGACAACAAACAAACCTTATGAAGTCTATACACATGTTTACTAACTCAATTGCAAAATCAGAATGCACACAAGTCTGTAACCAAGGAGCCACATAGGTCTGCATGGGAACTTCAGTTGAAGACATAAGTTCACATAAAGCTTAGTCACATTCGTTACAACTCAGTTTTTCTCAATCCCTGATCTTTAATCCTAGTTCACATTCCCTCTCTTAGGTCAGTTATGATCACTTATATATTTTAGGAATGGGAAATGTCAGAATGATACTAGAGACAATGATCTATTTCAGTAATTTATTTATTTATTTTTAACACATTCCAAGTGGCTCAGAAGTTTACAGTTGTGCTCAAAAGTTTGCATACCCCGGCAGAATTTTTGCTTTCTTGGTTAGTGGTTGGGTGAAGCCATTTATTGTCAAACTGCTGTGTTTTCTCTTTTTAAATTATAATGACAACCAAAAACATCCAAATGATCCTGATCAAAAGTTCACAAACTCCAGTTCGCAATACAGTGTATTGCCTCCTCTAACATCAATGATAGCTTGAAGTCTTTTGTGGTAGTTGTGGATGAGGCGCGTTATCTTCTCAGATGGTAAAGCTATCCCTTCTTCTTGGCAAAAAGCCTCCAGTTGCTGTAAGTTCCTGGTCTGTCTTGCATGAACTGTGCACTTGAGATCTCCCCAGAGCGGCCTAATGATATTGAGGTCAGGAGACTGAGATGGCAACTCCAGAACCTTCATTTTGTTCTGCAGTAGCCAATGACAGTTCGACTTGGCCCTGTGTTTTGGATCGTTGTCATGTTGGATCGTCCAAGTACGTCCCATGTGCAGCTTCTGGGCTGACGAGTGCAAATTTGCCACTAGTATTTGCTGATAACGGGCTGCATTCATCTTTCCTTCAGCTTTGACCAAGTTTCCAGTGCCTTTGTAGCTCACACATCCCCAAAACATCAGTGATCCACCTCCATTCTTTACAGTAAGAATAGTGTTCCTTTCATCATAGGCCTTGTTGACGCCACTCCTAATGTAATGTCTATGGTTGTGGCCAAAAACTTTGATTTTGGTCACTTCAAATTACTTTGTTCCAGAAGTTTTGAAGCTTGTCCCTGTGCTGTTTGGCATATTGTAGATGAGATACTTTGTGGCATTTTCACAGTAATGGCTTTCTTCTGGCGACCATGCAGCCCACTTTTCTTCAAGTGCCTCCTTATTGTGCATCTTGAAACAGCCACACTGCTTGTTTTCAGAGAGTCCTGTATTTCAGCTGATGTTATTTGTGGGTTTTCCTTTGCATCCCGAACAATTTTCCTGGCAGTTGTGGACAAAATTTTTGTTGGTCTATCTGACCGTGGTTTGGTTCTTACAGAGCTCCTGATTTTCCATTTGTTAATCACAGTTTGAACACTGCAGATTAACATTATCAATTCCTTGAATATCTTTTTATATCCCTTTTTGTTTTATTCAGTTCAACTACCATTTCCCTTATATCCGAAGACAATTCTTTTGCTTTCCCCATGACTCACAATCCAGAAATGTCAGTGACTGGATGAAAGATGCAAGAGTCTGGATCCCAGAAACTCACTCAGTTTTTATGCACACACACTGATTACAAGCAACCAGGTCACAGGTGAGGATGTTACCTTTAGTAGCCATTCAAACCCATTTGTGTCAATTTCTGTGCATGTTATCAGGCCAAAATCATCAGGGTATGTAAACTTTTGATCAGGGTAATTTGGATTTTTTTTGTTTGTTTTTATGATTTAAAAAGAGAAAACACAGTAGTTTGACAATAAATGGCTTCATCCAACCACTAACAATGAGTGCAAAAAAAGTTTTTGTGTTATCATTCATATTCTCTGAAAAAAGGACAATAAAGCAAAAATTCTGCCGGGGTTTGTAAACGTTTGAGCACAACTGTACATATGACAAGTTCACTGTACAGCTTTAAAAATGCTGGACAATGATGTCATGGCTCTAGAAGCTTCGGATAGGCTAACTGTGATAATTTGTGATAATTGGATGTATACCTGTGGCTCTATTTAATTTCTACTTTCAAGGTTGTCTTGCTTGTAGTCTGTGGAAAATCAAAAGAAATCAGTCAAAATTAAGAAAAGGAATTGTGCACCTCGATAGGTCTGGTACGTCCCATGGAGCAATTTCTAAATACCTGAAGGTAAAACGTTAATTTGTTCAAACAATAATATGCAACTTTAAAAAAAAAAAACTATGAGACCACCCAGCCATGACACTGTTTATAAAGAAATTGAATTTTGTCTCCTTGAAATAAACAGATATTAGGTACAAAAGTGTCAACTGTAAATCAACAGTAAAATGTATTCTATGTCAACATGACATAACAGGCCACTCCGCAAGGAAGAAGTCATTGGTCTGAAGCTGCCATAAAAAGCCAGGTTTTAGTTTACAACTGCACATGACGCAAAGATCTTATTTTTTGGAGAAATATGCTCTAGTCTAATGAAAAAAAAAATGGAACTGTTTGGTCATAATGACCATTGCTTTATATTCATTGCTAAATATGGAGAAAAAAGGGGTACGCTTGCAAGCCAAAGAACACCAACCCAACCATGAAACACAGGGATGTCAGCATTATGTTATAAGGGTGCTTTGCTGCAGGAGGGACTCGTGCCCTTCACAATCTAGATTGCTGTATGAGGGTGGAAAATTATGCGGAGATATTAAAGCAACATTTCAAGACATCAGCCAGGAAGTTGAAGCTAGGACGCAAATAGGTCTTCCAAATACACAATGACATGAAGCATATTTCTAAATTTGTGGCAAAACAGCTGTAGGACAGCATTGCATTTGCTCGTATTATAAATGTTTTTGTTGCTGAATATGACATGGGCATACAGAGAAGGAAGAGGGTTCAATTGCAGAATACAGTGGGCCCTTGATCAGCAGTTGTCCAGTATTATAAGTAAACACTTCAAAACAAAAACTACATCTCAATTAGTCCTTAGAATCCTACACCATACAATAACAGGTCAGGGCCCTACATTTCCAACAAGCATTACAACAAAAGCCCTCTGCCATTTAGGACCACATGTATGAATGGTTAGAATGTTGTAACAGATAAGTAGCTATTACTGCCAATCATACTTAAAAACTGTAAGTATTTGGAGGGGGGGGGCATGTATAAAAACTGTCTAGGTCTAAGACTTTCTTTGTTGGCCATAGCAACCAATCAGAACTCTCTTTTCATTTTTTTAAAGCACTATATGAAATGAAAGGGGAGCTCTGTTGCAAAGAAAGTCTTAGACCGAGACAGTTTTCACACATGAGGCTCTTGAATTCTGTTACTTCTCTTTTCATCTAGTGCAATTCATTAACTTGCTTCTCTAGTGAAAGATTAATTATGTTAATAATAACCTTTTGTTCTGATTTTTATAGTTTTCATTTTTGAGAATTAAAAAAATTATAATTCAAATATTACAAAAACTTTATTTTAGACTGTTATATTGTACATAAATTTTCATTCATAAAAAGGTATTTCACTGTGTAATGGGTCAGGATTTTGCATGTTTTATAAACTTTTTAGGAACATTTTTGTTCATACAATGTTTTTTATTTTTTGTTTTTACTATATTAAATTAAATGAATTTTTATCAGATGGTGATCAGTGTTGAAACTTAATTTTCCTGCTCTCAGCCTTTATTCTACACACGGCAATAGCTGGCATGTGACAGGTCTCACTGGGACTTCAGGTGTACCAAGTAAGATTGCTACCATAGTTTCTATTCATTGACATGCTATTGTAATGGCTTTTATTTTTCTAGCCTGCTATGATGTCTTTATGATCTCTTGATACTACTATTATAACTCTGTAAATCCCTGATTGAGAACAGGATTTATCGAAGGTGCTATATTGGTTTTCTAATTTTATATTATTAAAATTATTATTGATTTTATAAGATAGAATTTAATTTTAATTCAACATTATTACATTTTTAAATTTTTTAGATTAGAGAATTTTATATTAACCACTTAGCACCACAGCCAGTTTTGACCTCCCTGACAGAGTCCCATGTTTGAAGTCTGACATGTGACACTTTATTTGGGATAACTTTTTTATACTTTTATCTATGTGATTCAGAGACTGTTTTCTCATGACACATTGTGCTTTAAGATTGTAATACATTTTGGTCTATACAATCCTTGTTTATTTGTGAAAAATATCAAAATATAATGAAAATTTAAAAAAATAAAAAAATGTATTTGTGTAAGACAGATCATTATTCTATACAAAATAGTTTATAACAAGCATCTACTATATTTTGGCATAATTTTTTAAATGTCTTTTTATTTTTTTACGACATTAGGCGGCTTAGAAATTCAGTAGTAATTTTTCACATTTTCAAGAACACAACAACATAGATTATTTTAGGGACCAGTCCAGTCCTGATGTGGCTTTGAGAAGCCTGTATGTTAGATATCCCCATAAATGACTCCATCTATGAAATTGCACACCTTAAAGTATTCAAAAAAGCATTTAGGAAGTTAATTAACCCATTAGGAGATTCACAAATTTATTTTTTTTTTTTTTGCAGGTTTTCAATTTATATCTATTATTCACTGGAACATGGTAGATAATAACAGAGAATTGCAACTCAACATTGATTCCCTCAATTATGCTGTTTTCAGAGATATCCCATATGTGGCCCTAGTGCACTATTTGGCTCAACCACAAGCCTCAGTGTTGGAGGAGCACTTACCGGACTATGGGGTCTCATTTTCATTACAATTTTCTTTAGGCGCCATTACAGGTTTGCTGACACACTAAGGTGCTAAAAATTAATAAACACCCATACAAGACCCCATATTGGAAACTACATCCTTTAAGGAATACATCCAGAGGTGTAGTGTGTATATTGACCCCACAGGTCTTTCACAAATTTTTTTAGCAAGTGCTGTGAAAATGATAAAAATATTTTTTAAAACAATCTGTAATTTTAACTGAACATGTTTAATTTTTCTGGAATCCTGGAATAATAGCACCCAAAAATGTGTTACACAATTTTTTCCAAGTTTGGCAATACCCTATATATGGCTATAAACGGCTATTTGGACACATGGCAGGATGTACAATGGAGGGAGCGCTATTTGGCTTTTGGAGAGTAGATTTCGGTGGGTGCCATGTCTTATTTACAAAGTCCCCAAAGTACCAGAACTAGTGAAACCTTCCAGAAGTCAGCCCAATTAGGATTCAACACCCCTCTTGGATATCATCTAGAGGTGTATTGTGCAATTTGGGCGCATTGGTGTTTCACAGTTTTTTGGCATTGGGTCATGAAAATGGGGTGAAAAAAGCAGTTTCCCCTTTGTTTTTAGGGCTTCATTTTTATAGCCTTTGCTAAATTTAACTTTATTATGTGGGTTGGTACAATAACAATTATATAAATTTTACATTTTTATGTATTACTTTTACACAACAGAAAGGCCTTTATAAAAAATTAAGTTCTTATATCATCAAAGTCTCATAGCCATAACTTTTTTATTTTTCCGTATATGGAGCTGATAAAGGGCTTTTTTTGTGGGATAAGTTGACTGTTACGGATGTCCCTGCGACCCCCGTGTCGGGTCGCAGGCACACCCACAATGCCGCAGCATCACCTGCTGCGGCCGGTGCCGGAGCCCAGCGCTCGGGCTGCGGACACCCCGGCGGCTCGGGATCCCACTTACCTCGCCACGCTCCTGTGTCCATCCCACTGCGCGCGCACCCCCTAGTACGTGCGCGCGGCACTGCAGGGAAATTTAAAGGGACAGCACGCAGGTGATTGGTCTCACCTGGTGCTGACCCTATTTAAGCTCTGCCCCTTCGTGGGCACATTGCCGAATAGATAGTGCCCTGTGCCTAGAGAGGAAGCATTCCAGAGTGTCTTGTTCTGATTACCGTGTACCATACCTTCTGCCTCCGTCCTTTGACCTCGAACCTTAGCCGCCTGTCCTGACCTTCTGCCTGTCCCCGACTTCGAACCACTGCCGCCTGCAGTGACCTCCTGCCTGTCCCCGACTACGAGCCTGCTTCACGATTCTGTACTGCGCAACACCTCGGCTGCCACCGCAAGCAAGTCACATCAGGGATAGCGACCTGGTAGTAATCCGCCGCAGCAAGTCCATCCCGCTTTGCGGCAGGCTCTGGTGAAAACCGGACCTACTAAGACTCCGCTCCCTGGCGTGGCTTACGCCATTGCTTGTGGTGGTTTAGAGGATCCACTACCACCTCCGTTACAGTTCGATTCGGCCATGGATCCCGCCAAGGTGCCTCTTCCGAGCGTTTCTGATATCACCACCATCGTGGCCCAGCAATCCAAGCAGATCGCTCAGCAGGCCCAACAGCTTAATCAACTATCATCTATGATGCAGCAGCTTCTCGCCACCCAGCAGCAGCAGTCAACTACCGTGGCAGCTCCCGTGGTAGCAGCTCCAGTAATGTCCGCCGGCCCCAAGCTCCGGTTGTCTATGCCGACGAAGTTTGATGGGGATCCTAAGGCCTGCAGGGGTTTTATCACCCAATGCTCACTCCACGTGGAACTCATGGCCGGACAGTTCCCGTCAGAAAGGTCTAAGGTGGGTTTCGTGGTCAGTCTGCTTTCTGGAAAGGCCCTAGCTTGGGCAACCCCGCTTTGGGACCGAGATGACCCCGTCACGGCTGACCTGGGTACTTTTCTTCAGGAGTTCCGAAGTGTGTTCGAGGAACCCGCCCGCGGATCTTCAGTGGAAACCGCGTTGCTGAACCTCCAGCAAGGGAACTCCTCTGTAGGAGACTTCGCTGTGCAATTCCGCACTCTAGCTTCTGAGTTGGCATGGAACAATGCAGCATTATGCGCCACGTTCAAGAAGGGCCTCTCCAGCCAGATTAAGGATGCCTTTTCCACCCGGGACCCTCCGTCTTCATTGAGTGAGCTGATCCATCTGGCGACCCGGATTGATATTCGTTTCTCGGAGAGACGTGAGGAGCTCCGCCAGGAGCGTGTACCAACCCAAACACGTCGTCTACCCCGTCTTGCACCGGTGTTTCTTCGGCCTCCACTGACTCCTTCCCAGCCAGCCATGGAAGAGGCCATGCAAGTGGACAGAGCCCACCTGATTCCGCAAGAATTGACTCGACGACATGAGGGGAACCTATGCCTCTACTGCGGCAGTCCCGAACACCTCCTCAGGGGTTGCCCGCTCCGTCCGCAACATCCGGGAAACGCACGCACCTAGGCTTCGTCGGAGAGGCGTCCCTAGGTGTGAACAATCCCTCTTCTCGGCTTATGCTGCCAGTTCTGGTCACAACTAACTCCGGAGTCTCGTTTCAAGTGGCTGCCTTCTTGGATTCCGGATCCTCCGGGAATTTTATGGATGCTGCGTTGGTGGCCAAGTATCGTCTCTCGGTGGTCCGCCTAGACCAACCCTTGGTCATCGCATCTGTCTCCGGTGAGCTTCTGAACGACCCCATCATCTTTCGGACTGAACCGGTGGTCCTACAAGTAGGAGCTCTACACAAAGAGAAGATCACATTTTTCGTACTACCCCGTTCTTCCTCGGCTGTCCTCCTGGCGCGTCCTTGGCTGCAGCGCCATGCTCCTATGCTCAACTGGAAGACGGGAGAAGTTTTGCGTTGGGGTCGAGACTGCCAGTCTTGCTGTCTAGTGGCACCTCGCCGGGTGCGCCCCTCTTCTCCTCTTTCAGCTCCCAAGCCGCTGTCAGGTCTGCCACAAGCCTACCAGGACTTTCAAGATGTCTTCTCTGAGAAGCAAGAGGAGACTCTTCCTCCACATCGTCCCTACGATTGTCCTATTGACCTGCTGCCGGGGACTAGTCCACCCCGGGGTAGGGTCTACTCGCTCTCTGTACCTGAGACTCAGGCTATGTCGGCCTACATAAAGGAGAACCTTCAGAAAGGCTTCATCTGTAAGTCTACTTCCCCAGCGGGTGCCGGGTTCTTCTTTGTGGAGAAGAAGGATGGGTCCCTGCGACCGTGCATTGACTACCGCGGCTTAAACAAGATCACCATTAAGAACCGGTATCCATTGCCACTGATTACTGAACTTTTTGACCATCTCCGGGGAGCTAAAGTCTTTTCCAAGCTGGACCTGCAGGGGGCCTACAACCTCATTCGGATCCGAGAGGGTGGCAAGTGGAAGACTGCCTTCAATACTCGTGATGGGCACTTTGAGTATCTTGTGATGCCTTTTGGTCTATGCAACGCTCCAGCAGTCTTCCAGGAGTTTAATGACATTTTCAGGGACCTCCTGTATGTATGTGTAGTTGTCTACTTGGACGACATCCTGGTGTTTTCACCTAATCTTTAGGCCCACCAGTCTCATGTAAGCCAGGTCCTGAAACGCCTGTGTGAGAACCACCTCTACGCCAAACTAGAAAAGTGCCAATTCCACAGAACCAGCCTCCCGTTCCTCGGGTACATAATCTCGGACAAGGGTCTGCAAATGGACCCCGCTAAACTGTCGGCCGTCCTCCAGTGGCCTCGACTCGGTCTTCGGGCCATCCACCGTTTTTTGGGGTTTGCGAACTGCTACTGGCAATTCATCCCTCATTTCTCAAAGTTGATCGCCCCAATTGTGGCCCTAACCAGGAAACTTGCCAACCCCCGACTTTGGCCGCCAGCCACCGAAGAGGCCTTCTCCAAATTAAAGGCTGCCTTCGCTTCAGCACCGGTTCTATTCCGTCCGGATACTGAGTGCCCTTTCTTCTTGGAGGTCAACACCTCTTCCATGGGCGCTGAAGCAGTTCTCACCCAGAAGGGCTCTAAGGGCAAGTTTCGGACCTGCGGGTTTTTCTCTAAAACCTTTTCACCTGCTGAGAGGAACTACACCATCGGTGATCGGGAGTTGCTGGCTATTAAGCTTGCCTTGGAGGAATGACGCCATCTCCTGGAGGGTGCTTCGACATCCCGTCAACATCTTCACGGATCACAAGTACCTCCTTTACCTCCAAACAGCGCAGAGGCTGAACCCGCGCCAAGCCAGGTGGTCACTGTTCTTTTCACGTTTCAATTTTGTTATACACTTTCGACCGGCAGAGAAGAATGTCAAAGCGGATGCCCTGTCTCGCGCCTCCGATATTAGCGGAGAAGAGGAGGCTAAGCCTCAGCATATTGTACCCCCAGAACGTCTGATATCCGTGGCTCCCGCAAATCTCCAGCGCGCACCTCCGGGTAAGACGAATGTGCGCCCGGCACTCCGGAAGAGGGTGCTGAACTCAGGACATTGTTCCCGAATTGCTGGACACCCAAGGGCCGGATCTAGCCAACGACGTGAAGGAATTCATTGAGGCGTGTACTACTTGTGCTCGCAACAAGTCCCCGCGCACCAAACTGGCGGGTCTGCTGCAGCCTCTGCCCGTTCCTAACGGTCCTTGGGTCCACATTGCCATGGATTTCATCACCGATCTGCCTCCCTCCGACGGTAATACGATTATCTGGGTGGTCACTGACCGTTTTTCAAAAATGGCCCATTTCATTCCCTTGCCCGGTCTCCCTTCGGCTCCTCGACTTGCCCAGCTATTTTTTAAACATATCTTCCGTCTACATGGACTCCCCCTCCACAGTGTCTCGGATCGGGGAGTACAGTTTGTCTCAAGATTTGGCTCCTACAAGTGGAACTGGACTTCTCTTCCGCGTACCACCCACAATCAAATGGACAAGTGGAAAGAGTGAACCAAGTCTTGGGTACCTATCTCCGCCACTTCGTATCCGCAAGACAAGATGATTGGTCTGGTCTATTGCCATGGGCGGAGTTTTCATATAACTCCCTGGACTCTGATTCCGCTGGGGCAGCCCCCTTCTTCATCGTCTTCGGTCGGCATCCCCGCCCACCCCTTCCGCTGCCCTCTGCCTCCTCCGATGTCCCTGCGGTGGATAGTCTGGTCCGCGACCTATCTGCCATTTGGAAGGAGACGCGCCAATCCCTGCTCCAGGCCTCGGCCCGTATGAAGGTCCAAGCGGACAAGAAAAGAAGACCCCCTCCTTCCTTTGCTCCGGGGGATAAGGTTTGGCTGTCTGCCAGGAACGTCCGCTTTAAAATCCCCAGTTACAAGCTGGGTCCCCGGTTTTTAGGTCCCTTTGAAATTCTCAGGCGCATCAATCCAGTGGCCTACAAGCTCCGGCTCCCTCCGACCATGCGCATCCCAAACTCCTTCCATGTCTCCCTACTGAAACCGGTCATCCGTAACCGGTTCTCTCGGCCTGTGGTTCCCCCGTGTACCGTAGCTGACGCCACCAATGTTTTTGCTGTCAAAGAAATTTTGACCATGAAGACGGTTAGGGGGAGACGATTTTTTTTGGTCGACTGGAAGGGGTTTGAGCCGGAGGAAAGGTCGTGGGAGCCGGAGGAGAACATCCTGGATTGGGGTCTCCTGTCTAGGTTTATGCGGGCCAGAAAGAGGGGGAGGCCAAAGGGGGGAAGGGGGTACTGTTACGGGTGTCCCTGCGACCCCCATGCCGGGTCGCAGGCACACCCACAACGCCGCAGCATCACCTGCTGTGGCCGGTGCCGCAGCCCAGCGCTCGGGCTGCGGACACCCCGGTGGCTCGGGATCCCACTTACCTCGCCATGCTCCTGTGTCCGTCCCGGCGCGCGCTCCTGCTGTCGGCCGGGTGCGCGCACACCCCCTAGTGCACGCGCGCAGCAGTGCAGGGAACTTTAAAGGGACAGCACGCAGGTGATTGGTCTCACCTGGTGCTGACCCTATTTAAGCTCTGCCCCTTCCTGAGCACATTGCCGAATCGATAGTGCCCTGTACCTAGAGAGGAAGCGTTCCACAGTGTCTTGTTCTGATTACCGTGTACCGTACCTTCTGCCTCCGTCCTTTGACCACGAACCTTAGCCGCCTGTCTTGACCTTCTGCCTGTCCCCGACTACAAACCACTGCCGCCTGCTCTGACCTTCTGCCTGTCCCCAACTACAAGCCTGCTTCACGATTCTGTACCGCGCAACACCTTGGCTGCCACCACAAGCAAGTCACGTCAGGGGTAGCGACCTGGTAGTAATCCGCCGCAGCAAGTCCATCCCGCTTTGCAGCTGGCTCTGGTGAAAACCGGACCTACTTAGACTCCGCTCCCTGGCGTATGCCATCGCTTGTGGTGGTTCAGAGGATCCACTACCACCTCTGTTACATTGACGTTTTATTGGTATTATTATGGGGTTCACATGTTGCTTTGATCACTTTTTATAAAGGTTTTTGTGAACCGTTTTGAACGTAATACAGCAATCCTGATATTTTTTATTTTTATAGCGGTCACCGTGCATAATGAATGACAGACTAGTTTTACTCAGTAGGTCAATACAGTTGCAGTAATACCCAATTTGTATTTTTTTATGTTTTACTTGTTTTAAACAATAAAAAAGGAAAACATGTTTTGCATCACCATAGTTTGAGAGGCATAAATGTTTTATTTTTTTGCGTACGGAGCTGTGTATCACTGTTGCCATGTAGAGCATTATTGCTCTCCATGGCAGGGCACGGTTGGACACAATGAGGCCACGGGCAGCCCGGAAGCCTTTGTTAGCTGTGATTACATCACGGCGATGCTGACAGAGACGGAGGAAGCTCCCTCCCCTGTTTTTTGCTTACCTGCCGCGATTATGATTGAGCTAAGAGGTTAAGCGGATCCTGTTTGAGAGCCCGCACAATGTCCAGGACGTACTTGTATGTCCATTTGCAGGAAGTCACTTCCCCCTAAGATGTACAGGTACGTCCAATGTTCAGAAGGGGTTAATTTTATCTTATTGTTAAATAATTTATTTGCATATATTTTGATAATTAACATTAGTTAGCATGCCCCGAGCTGTCAGGAATTCTGTAGTCTTTTTTAATGCACCAACCATTACACTTACAATGCAGCACATTTAGGGTATGTTCACACGGCGTCTTGCCTCCGTATGAACATCCGCTTTTCTGATGCGTCTCTGGGTCCATCAGAACGGACCCAGAGTCGCATGTAACAATTAGCAGTGACATGCAATTAGCGCGATGCAAACACGCAGTGGCGATCTCTCATGTGAACGCTGCTGCGTGTCTCTCATTGCTGGCAGTGATAAACTCACTGCTAATTGTTAGATGTGTCTCTGGGTCCGTTCTGATGGACCCAGACACGTATCAGAAAAGCGGATGTTCATATGGAGGCAAGATGCCGTGTGAAAATACCCTTAGGCTTTGCACCAACATTACTTTGCAATCCACCTACGAAGAGCTAAATGTATGAACCGCAGTATGACAGGTACATACATACAGGCGCATTCTACACCGCTCCAAAGCTATTTAGAACTAAGTTCATACATATCGCCCTATGTCCTCTATTTTTTTTTTACAAAATTGATTTGTTCTTGACAAATTATGAACTAGTACGATCAGAAAAGATAATCTTATTCTAAAAAAGGCTATTCTTTAGAGATACTAACCATACAAGTACAGCAGATGTTCTCTGGGGAAATATGGCAATGCTTGGGTGTAATAGGGGATTGGTAAAATCATAGTATACTGCAACATATTCAGTAAGTAAATGGTCTAGAGTTGTATGCACGTTCAATTCCCCTAGATGGACTAAAACAAGAAGAAGTAAAAAGTTAAATCAAGATTTTAAAAATCTAAAAAGCACCAAATATTAAAAATTCGAAACATTCCCTTTTCCCAATTATCATACAAAAAATAAACAATAGAAAAATTAATATAATTGACATCATTGCATCAGGAAATGTTCAAATGATAAACTCACATCATGTATCCTACACAGTAACAAAAAAAATACTGAATGCTAGAGTGGCTTCTTCTGGTCGCTTTATCTCTCAAAAAAATTTAATAAAAAGTAATAATTAAGTCATAGCTACCTCAAAATGGTATCAATAAAACTAAGGCTAGCCATGAAAAAAATGAGACTTTGCACATCTCTGCCATATGTATTACAGCAGTATGGCTCAGCAAATGTATGTGGCCAACGGGACTTGTAAAATATCTTATACTGCCAGTAAGGAAGGATAAAAATGTATTCTTTTGTCTCCCTAAATTGATAAAGAGGGATGTGATGGGCTGCTATTAAACAATTACTGTAATGACTGTAATGAACAGTCTTGGGTACTCCAAGATATCTATCGCCTTAAGTTCAGGAATTCAGTGATCCTTATGAAATCTTGACACAATGGAGCTAAATTAATGTCAGTGAAAACAACAAGTTCAAACGTATAAATAAACAATTTTTACACCATTGTTCAGTGTTTTTTAAATAGCAGAAATTGTAGCTTGTGGAACAGTACTAATACATGCGTGGCCTCCCAAAGAACCTACAAGGCCAATGGTTAGAGAGCAGAGTAACTCCAGTGTGGACTCCTAAATGGTTTTATTCAAACTTTAAATCAACAAAACGTATAGTAATGCTAACAATGGTGGTCTTTTCTGTCTCAATACATGGTATTAGTCACTGCATTTTTATATCTCCTGTGACAGGTTGCTATGCCCCCACTTCAGCTCCTACCTTGCAGTTCCTATTATTGCATGGCAACATTATTTGGCAGATTCATTTTTTACTGTACATAGGAATTGATGGTGCTAAAAAAATGTTGTACAAACAGTTCATGTCCTGTGAACATGAATTACATTCTGATTGTATACATTTTTTTATCCTTTTTCAGATAGATTGCTCTTCACTTAAGGACAATCTTCTTCATGCTTTCTAAAGTTTGTGGGTCAATTACTTGGTCGGTATGACATGATCAGGCAAATACATTGTGTTTGGTGCTCTTTTATACTTATTTTTTTTTTTTTTTTTGCTCTTTTTGTTAAATATCACAAACATAAAGCATGCATTTTTAAGACATAAGAGAGACTGGAGTAGAAAAATAAATTGGAAGAAAATATATTTTCATAATTTATATGTGCTGAATTAAAAATGGCAAATTTAAAAAAGAAATACATTAAAGGAAATAATTATTTGATCCCTTGCTGTGTAAGTTGGTGTAAGTTTGCCCACTGACAAAGACATGAACAATCTATAATTTTGTGGGTAGGTTAATTTTGATTTTGAGAGACAGAATATCCAAAATAAAATCCAGAAAATCACATTGTATAAATTATATACATTTATTTGCATTTTGCTTTAAAAAGTATTTGATCCCTGTGGCAAACAAGAATTAATACTTGGGGAAACATGTATGGAACTAGGCGGATTGAAGTACATTCTCGCATCTATTTTTCACTGTGTCAAATGCTCCTGAATGTAGGAAAGTGGCTTCTGTGCATTCATAAATGGTGTCTAAAGTTCATTGCACCTCACCTATGTGTTTGCCGCATTATGGAACTTAGGTCCATAAGTAATGCGGCAAACATGTATAAAGGCTATAGATAGGCTGAAAATACAAGAAAAGTCATTAAAATAGCATGTCAGTGAATAGAAACTATGGTGCTGATCTAGCTTAGTGGACCACAGGTCCCAGCAATACCTGTGCTGTGCTGGCTCTTGATGTATGTAGAATAAAGGGTGAGAGCAGCAAAAATACATTTCAAATTTAATGTAGCAAACATGTAAAATTTAAAAATCTGAACAACACCATCAGTGCTCAAGATAATCCCTCTCTATTATTCACACTAGAGGTAAGTGTAACCTAGGCGCCAAAATGAAAACAGTATAAAATATCTATCCTAGACGGCACACTAAATAAAAAATAACTTTTATTTAGAACACGTTAAAAAGTGAAAATCCTAATGTATTCGAACCGCTCATAACAAGCCACAATTAGATAACAGCAATCGAAGAAAGTACCTACAAATAGAGAGGTGGATGCGCGAGCTAGGGAAAGAGATCCCAGAAAATACTGGCCCTATAATGCCCTGGGAAGACTATCTAATCCCTAGCCTAACATACGGGAAAAATTAAACATCCCATCAGTGGGTTATTTAATGTAAAATTAGTTGTAGATTCTATTAATTTTAAATACATTTTATAGGAGATTATTTTGGGATATTATATATTTTTATATAATTTTATATGATAACATTTTTATTAAATGTATATAATTTAATTTTATATAGTTTGATAATTATCATAAATTACTTTTAATTATTGTACTGGTATAAGTTGAGAAATATTGACTTTTTTCCCTAACAGCAAATCTAGCTCCATTTCGACTCCTTAGGTTCAGACAAACCACATAAAAATAGGTCTGCCTGTTAGAGCAGTAATTCGCCTAGTTTTACCGAACCACATTCATATATGAGTTTAATATTACGAGTGTGTTGTGACGCTCCCAGAACGCCCCATAACGCCCCTAGAACGTCCCCTCATGTTAGGCACATTAAAAAGTGTTGAGTCTTACAAGCAATGCACACTCATTTGGCGCATTAGACATCGTAGCGCATTTTACGCCAGAAAAGGGTGAAAAAACGATCATACATGTCTCCCTTGGTGGCAAAATCCTTGTTGGCAAGCAGGCAGACTTTTTTGTAGTTGATGATGAGGTTTGCGCACATGTCAGGAATTTTGCAGATCATCTCTAAATCATTACGATTTTGAGGCTGTCGCATGGCAACTCGGAGCTTCAACTCCCTCCATAAGTTTTCTATGGGATTAAGGTATGGCGACTGGCTAGACCACTCCAAGACCATTTTGAGCCACTCCTTTGTTGCCTTGGCTGTATGTTTTGGGTCATTGTCTTGCTGGAAGACCCATCCATGAACCATTTTTAATGTCCTGGTGGAGGGAAGGAGGTTGTCACTCAGGATTTTATGGTACATGGCTCCATCCATTCTCCCATTGATGCGGTGAAGTAGTCCTGTGCTATTAGCAGAAAAACACCCCCAAAACATAATGTTTCCACCTCCATGCTTGACAGTGGGGATGGTGTTCTTTGGGTTATAGGTAGCATTTCTCTTCCTCCAAACATGGCAAGTTGAGCTAATACAATGAACTCAATTTTTGTCTCATCTGATCACAACACCTTCTCCCAATCACTCTGTCACGGCGCACGTTTCCGCCGTGAAGCAGCAAGGCACAGTAGGGGTTAATCCCTCTAGTCAGTCGACACACCCAGGGAGAAGCCGGGCTGATGAGCTTAGGAGTGACAGCTCAGCTCCGAATCAAGTCAGTGGGTGTGTCGCACGGGCCACTTGGAGAGCCCGGAGACCTCACCATTCAGCTGCTGGGGCGGGCTCTGGGTTCCTTATTTATACACCCTCATTTTTCTCAGTCTTTACCTGAGAAAGGTTTCCCCTTGCTATTCCTGTGTTTCTGTTTATATTTGCGCTCCTGATTTCTGACCTTGGCTCACTTCCTGACCTCGCCTTTGCTTCTGACTTTGTTCTGCGCTTCTGACCGTGTTTGGACCCCGGCTTGTTTTTGACTATTCTTTTGGCTTACGTTCCTTGGCATATATGTTCCCGTACTGTGACTGACCCGGACTGTTGGACTTTGTGTTTCCCTGACAGCCCTGTACTTAGCTGTCGTCCAGTTGGGGATCTGCCGCCTAGGGCAGCACGCCAAGTAGGCAGGGACAGTGGGCTGGGTGGCAGTCAGGGCCCACTGCACCTCCTCTGATGTGACACACTCACAGAATCATCCAGGTGTTCATTGGCAAACATCAGACGGGCCTGCACATGTGAATTCTTGAGCAGGGGGACCTTGCGATCTCTCGCTTACCTCATGATCAAGGATACCGCACGAGGTGAGATTTTGCATGGTGCCCCAGATCGTGGTCGATTGACAGTCATTTTGTATTTCTTCCATTTTCTTACTATTGCACCAACAGTTGTCTCCTTCTCACCCAATATCTTTATTATGGTTTTGTAGCCTATCGCAGCTTTGTGCAGGTCTATGATCTTGTCCCTGACAGCTGTAGAAAGCTCTTTGGTCTTCTCCGTATTGTAGAGGCTAGAGTCTGACTGATTAACTGAGTCTTTTATAAACGTGACTATTTAAGACAGCTGACTTTAATGCAGGTAACGTGTTGATTAGGAGTGTCTAACTGGTCTGTAGGAGCAGAACATAGTTTTTATTCTTTAAAAATAGTAAGATATAACAAAAACTATATACAATTGGTATTACCAGAATTTAGTGTTGCTTAAATAGGTCCCTGTTCAATTCAGCACATTCTGAATCCCTATTTCATGATAATTTGAAGTGATAATGGACAAGATGTTGGATGTCACACTGGAACTTGGACCGTCCCTGTACTGTGAGTGCAGCGTAACAGTAAGTTAACCCCTAAAACCTTAATATTTATTTAGGGTTAGTATTGATTTTTGATGTTTTTTTAGCCAAAATTCGATTAGGGCAAAATCTAAATCGAATTGCTTGGATGTGTTTTATGAATTTTATGCACCAACCCAAATCCGAAGCACAACACTACCAGAATTTTACTAATCCACACGATTTTATATATAATTTACTCTATATAAGCAAAAATAAAGAAAAGCTTGCACCATTCTACTTTTTCTTGTTTTTACCTCTTTATTTTAGTTTCCCAGTATATTGTACGATGCAATGAAGGGTACTTTTAAAAAACACCAAGAGCAACATCTATGAATTCGATTTCGCCATTTTTTGCCACATATTGCTGATTCTATAGATGTATGAACAGGCATATGGCTAAACTTGGTGCAATGTGTGCCTGACAACACATTTTAATGCGCCAAAGTTTGGTGTGAAACTGTCATACACAGTGTTACGCACCAAAACTATTTTATACACCCCTCTATATCTATTTAGAACTGAGGTTTCGGCACCAAGTTACAAAAATGGTACATGCAAATCCATACATGTTGCACCAAGTGTCCTACAAAAAAGAGACACGCCCTCATACCACTATCTTGATAGAAAAATAAAAAGTTATAGTTCATGGATGGCCTGAAAGAAAATAAACTAACACATCATCACCAAAAATTGTTGCATCAGGAACAGGTTAGTAATGTAAAATATATGATACCTCACAAAAGTGAGTACACCCCTCTCATTTTTGTAAATATTGTATTAGATCTTTTCATGAGACTACACTAAAGATATGATTGATATGATTGCATACGTTGATGTAATGTAAAGTAGTCATTGTACAGGTTGCATAACAGTGTAAATTTGTTATGCCCTCAAAATAACTCAACACACAGCCATCAGTGTCTTAACTGCAAGAAGCAAAAGTGAGTTGCTCCCAATTTACCATTTACCCTCCACGGTGTGATGTGATTCTTAAGTGTTACAAGATCTCAGGTGTGAATGGGAAGCAGGCAGGCTCGGACTGGCCCACCGGGAAGTCGATGAAACCCCAGATGGGCCCTGAGTTTCATCAGTGGCAGGTAGCATGTCGCTGTGCAGGCCCGGACCCACTGAAACTGTGGTGGAACAGAGAGCCTCCGTCTCACAGGGGGTCAGTATCTCACTACAAGGGGCCAATATCTACCTACTGGGGGGCAGTATCTACCTACAGGGAGCCAATTTCTACTTAAAGAGGGCCAGTATATACCTACATTTGGCAGTATAAACCTATAGTGGATGAGTATCTACCTATAGGGGGTCTGTATCTACTTAAAGAGGGCAATACATACCTACTTGGGGCAGTATATTTACCTAAAGGTGGCTGTAAACCTACCTATCAACCTACAGGGGGTGTATATACTTACTTACAGTGGCCATTTATACCTACCACAACACTGGGCTGTATACCAACCTATCTACCTAAAGAAGGCATATATACCTAACTATCTACAGGGGACATTTATACCTACCTATCTACATACAGGGAGTGTACATACAGTACCTAACCACCTACAGGCAGCTCTATGTCTATCTACAGTGGGCATACATATATATGCCTCCTATAGGTAAATAGGTTGGTATACAGCCAAGTGTAGATGGTAGGTATGTATATTTATCTACAGGGGCTGCATATCTACCTACAGGGGGCATAAATACCTATCTACCTATAGAGGGTCTCCTGTATCTATCTACAGTTGGATTTTATACCTACCTACTGAGGTCTATATACCTACCTATTTAATGGTGGGCAACATTACTACCTTCTTACTTAAAGGGGGTGCCCATACTAGTGGTAGGAATTTGTAGGGAAGTTCTGGAAAAGTAAGTCTAAGATGCTTTTGTGGTAAATTCTGTAGGGGCGAGTTATGGCCGAGAGAAATTGCCATGGCAGTCAGATGGAGAAGAATAGGGAAAAAGAACAGAAAAGAGAGCAACTCATCAGAAAAGAGAAAGACTCATTAGAAAGAGAATGATTTATCATCGAAGAGAGCGATTCATCACAGAAGATGTCCGTTCTGGCTTTTGCTTATAGTGTTGATTATTTTAGAAAGTGGAGTGGTGAGTGACTAATGGAAAACATTGAGGCGGATAATTTATGTGGGCTGGTGGGCGGAGAGAATATTGTATATGGGCTAGTGGTGGCGGCGGATATTGTATGTCGACTGCTGGGCGGTAAGTGGATATTGTATGTGGGCTGGTAGGGGAAGTGGATATTGTGTGTGGACTGCTGGAGGGGGCAGTCGATGTTGTATATGGACTGCTAGGCGGAGCGGGTATTTTATGGGGGCTGGTGGGAATCGATATTGTATAGAGGTTTGTGGGGAGAAGGGAATATTGGATGGGGGCTGGTGTTGGAGAGGTGGAAATTGTATGTGGCCTGGTGAGGGGGAGGCGGAAATTGTATGGTTGTATTGGCTGTTGGGGGCAGATCTTATATGTGGGCTGGTGGGGGAGGGACTGTTATGTGTTGACTTCTGGGGCAGTGGATAATGTATGTGGCTGTGGGAGGCTGGATATGGTATGGAGGCAGGTGCGGGAGTCGGATATTGTATGCGGACTGGTGGTGGGGCGGCAGATATTGTATGTGGCCTGGTGGAGGGAAGTGCATATTGTATGTGTGTTGGTGGGGCACAGATAGTGTATGTGGACTGATGGGGCAAATAAAAAACACTCTCACTGCTTCATGGACTGAAAAGTAAAAAATATTTTGACTTAGAATATTGTAACATAAAACATGATTTTTTTTAAAAATGATTATGATTTATGAGTGTGAGAAGTGACCTGTAAAAAGAAGCATGGTGTGTTAAGTGTGGGTGTGGTCTGTAAAAGGGGGTAGAAAACTTAATGACAAGCCCGAGTGGCAAAAGTTCTAGCTACACCCCTGTCCAAATCTGATTTTGCCTAAAGACTGCCTGAAGCACAAACAGGAGAAGCAAAATGGTGGTACAGTCGGAGGTTTATGAGCAGGCAGCAGTGGGCCCCTCTTTTCCCTTTCTGCCCCTTATAATCTGCTGGTAAAGTTGTTGGCTAGCTGAATCATGGTGCATGTTATAGTTATGGTGCATGTTGCATGTTATACTGGTCACTGGAACTTCAGCATGGCACCTCATAGCAAATAACTGTGTGAGACTCAAAAAAAAAGAATTGTTGCTCTACATAAAGATGGCCTAGACTATAAGAAAATTGGCAGCATGGTGGCCAAGACCATACAGTGGTTTAACAAGACAGGTTCCACTTACAACAGGCCTTGCCATGGTCAAAGAAGTTGCGTGCATGTGGTCAGTGTCATATCTAGAGATGAGTGCTGCCAGAATTGCTGCAGGAATTACAGGGGTGGGGGTTAGCCTGTCAGTGCTCAGACCATACACTGCACACTGCATAAAATTGGTCTGCATGGCAGTTGTCCCAGAAGGAAGCCTCTTCAAAAGATGATGCAAAACCATGTCCTGTGGTCTGACTAAGATAAACTTATTTGGATCAGGTGGTGTGGAACATGTGTTGCGGCAACCATGTGAAAAGTAAAAAGACAAAAAGACAAGTGTGTCTTGTCTACAGTCAAGCATGGTGGTGGGAGATTCATGGTATGGGGCTGCATGAGTGCTGCTGGCTGTGGGGAGCTACATTTAATTGAGGGAACAATGAATGCTAACATGCAGAGGATGACACTTTTTCTTCGGAAACTGGGCTGCATGACAGTATTCCAACATGATAATGACTCCAATCACACCTCCAAAATGAGTAATGCCTTGCTAAAGAAAATGAGGGTAAAGGTGCTGGACTGGCCTAGCATGTCTCCAGAAATAAATCCTACTGAGCATCCTCAAACAGAAGGTGGAGGAGCGCAAGGTCTCTAACATCCACCAGCTCTGTGATGTCATTATGAAGTGGAAGAGGACTCCAGTGGCAACCTGTGAAACATCCGTGCGTAAGAGAGTTAAGGCAGTGCTGGAAAATGATGCTGGCCATACAAAATATTGACACTTTGGGCACAATTTGTCCACTTTCACTTAGGGGTGTACTCACTTTTGTTTCCAGCAGTTTAGACATTGATGGTTATATGTTGTCTTCAGTGTTGTCCCATGAAAAGATATAATATAATATTTTCAAAAATGTGAAGGTTGTACTCTCTTTTGTGACATACTGTATATAGCATATAGTGTTTACTGTATACATGATTTTTTAAACTAGTTTTTCTGTTGTCAATTAAGTACTCAAAATGTATTTGTTCACTTTTACCACCAACATAAATTATTTTATGTGGTGAAAACAATGTCAGAGTCCTTTGAATACATAAAACCATCAACAACGTTTTATCAAAATGCTTCAAGTCTCCTATGAACTGGTAAATTTGCGTGTGTGCATATATACTAAAAAACAAAAAACAAAACAAATATTATATATTTGTGTGCATATATTATTTATTTTTTTGATGTACTGCTATGTGGCAACAGCTTTTGTCCTTTAGGCTGTCACTACAATTGTATTTGCACAGTGTATACATCATTACAAATAAAGGATGGTGTTACAGACATCAACAGAGTCTTATGGGATCATTTGTGATACATTAGCACAAAGCATTGACCGCATTACTAATCCAATCACACGCTTCTTATTGATCCCATTTTGAGGAACCTGCCAGGGAGAACTATTTATTAATACTGAGTCAATTATGCTTAATTGGCTTATGAAATAAGCCAAACATTTTTGTTTCCTCTTAAGCCTGTAATCAATGCTTTCTTTAAGTTTTGAATGTAGATACTAATTTCTCCAGTTTTTGTTTCTTTTATTTGGTATCTTTGACTGTGTACAACCCGTAGCAAAAATTATGGAATCACTTACAATCACATGATGTTCACCCAGCCTGAACACTCTGGTTTTGTGAAACATTCCTTCAAATAAGTGAAAGTAAATAATTTTATATCTTTAATTAAAGGCATATATTTCCCAGTTCAGGTAGAGGGAAAATTATGGAATTATTCAATGTTTAAGAAAAGACTTACAATACTAATTAGTCTGCAGTTAAAGGGGAAAACATACAAAACCTTTTAAAAAAGGGGTTTTTAGCGGGCAATTCAAATCATTATCAATCAGAGTGCCAATAAACATATCAACAAATATTGGAACGTTCATGGAAGAAACACAACACATATACATATATAAAACTACATGTGTTGCTATCAAAAGAAATCTGCATTGTGATTTCAGTAAAATTTCAAAAAAAGACCATGTTAAAAATACTTGAAAACATGCCATTGCGGGTTTTCAACCCCTTTTGGGGAAAAAGGTTTAAAGGCAAACTACACAAATAAACCAGGGAAAAAGTTTAAACCCAAAACCCTTTAAAACATATATTTTTAAACAACCCAAAAGTACTATCCTTCATACGACCACAGTAAGAAAAACATATTAAAATAATTCCAAAATCCAATATCATAAAGTATTATATGACCAAACCATACTACTGGGAGGGGAAAAAAGACAGTAAAATCCAAAATAAGGTAGCAGTGCTTACTGCCTTTTTAAATTTAACTAAAGGACAAAATAGAGTACCAAAATGAAAATGTCAAAAAAATTACATTTAACCCCATTGCCGCCTGTGTAAAAATTGTTCAGACATCAAAAGAAGAAAAATGGCCCCCCACTCTCCAGGGGCAAAAAAGAAACTGCTAAAAAGTATATTATTTAATTTTAATAAACAAGTTTTAACAACCTTTTGAGGAAAAGATCAACCATTAAGCAATCGAGCAGGTTCATTGTACATTCAAACCCCAAAGAAGCATAAAATAAAAAACAAGTGAGTCAGATCATTGATTTAACATATATCAACATGAGAAACCACACTCCAAAAAATCTGGAAGTATGCTTAAAGAAATTGTATTTGTTTTAAACCCCAAAATCCCAAAAAGGGCCAGGGAAAATAAAACAAAAGGGGACGAACATTTCTTTTGATTTTTGAAAGAAAGTACAGATAAATAATGAAATGTTTTTTTTTTCCCACAGCAGCTTTTTGGGAAATTTAGCCCTTTCATTAGCCCTATGAGAGGTGGGAGCTGCAAAGGGCATAAAATTTGAAGTGCCGGAAAGGGTTTCCCTGTATGTTGAGGGGATTATTACAAACAAATTTTTAAAATTGGCACAGTTTTTATGGTGATCGAATTTTTAGATAAATGCAAATTTGGGTTTAAAATCTGTGCTGAAATTTTAAGAACGCCGCCTTTTTCGGCGTTTCCCTTTTTTTTTTAATTTTAAACGGGGAAGGTAAATGGTTGCAATTGGGTTTTGGAAAAATCACTTTTGACCCCCGTTTAAAATAGAACAGAAATTTTCCTTTTTTCAGCCTCAGTGTCTCCCACTTTCTAAGGCAGAAGGACGTGCGCTCTGCTTGTGCCCCCAAAAACAGCTCAGCGTTTTTAAATTAAAATTTCTTCACAAGAAACCTCTATTTTAGCTGGGGTTTTCCTTACAATTTAGTTAGTTAGAGATTAAAAAGATTTTTTTAAAGAAAAGGTTTTAAAAGAATTTTTAAAAGGAGCATCTACCGCGAAAAGTCACGGGGGGAACGGGGGGGGGGCCCCCCGGGGGGAACACAGACAACCCCAAAATAAAATACTGGATAAAGTTCCCCAAGACTTAGTGAAAGACTTGCAATATTTTTAAACAGTTTTCTATTGAAAAAATTTCCGGAAAAATTGGGCACCCTGAATTTAAATAGGTTTACAAATCTTTTCTAGTACTGGGGTCTCTTTTTTTAGGGTGCAAAACCCTTTTTAAATTACAGTATACATTTCAGAAAGGGGTTAAATTTTTAAAATTTTCCCTTTTTCCCAAACCTTTTGATATATCCACCTTGTATTTTCTTTTAAGAATCCGCAAGTCAGCACGGGTTAAATAGGTCCCAAAAAATACTTTGTAATATCCGAATAAATTTCAGATACTGGTTTTTTGACTTTGGCGCACCAAAGTTTTTTTCTTTGGGAGGACCTTGCAAAAATGTGAATACTGAAATTTTTTTTTTCCAAAAAAGGGGAAAAATTGTTTGGTGCCAAAAAAAAAACCTTTTTTTAATCCGAAACATTTCAAAAACGTGTTTTTCCTTTGGCGCAGGCCAGTTTTTGTTGATAGATCAACTTTGCAGTTAAATTTAAATTCCAGCAATTTTGTAGTCCCACAGGTAAATTTGATAGGTCCAAAAATACCTTTTTTTATCCAATACATTCAAAAAGTTTTTTTTTAAATTTTTGCCCAGTCCAGTTTGTTAAAAGGGGCCCCCTTGCATTTTTAAAAATTTAAAATTCCAGCAATTGTGAAATTTACCACGGGTTTGAATTAAATAGGGGGGCCCAAAAAAAACCTTTTATTATCCGAATACATTTCAGATACGTTTTCTTTTTTTTTTGGGCCCAAAGGCCCATTTTGGGTTGATAGATCTACTTTGCAGTTAAATTTAAATTTACAGCATTTTTGAAAGTCACCACAGGTGAATTGATGGGTCCCAAAAAAATACCTTTTATTATCCGAAAAAAATTACAGATACGTGTTTTTTTGCACTTTTGCCCAGTCCAAAATTTGTTGATAAGCCAAACCTTGCATTTAAATTTGAATCCAGAATTGTGAAGTTACCCAGGGGGAAATTGATGGGTTTCCAAAAATCCCTTTTTTAATTATCCAATAAAATTACGGGAACATTTTTTTTGACTTTGCGCGGGCCAGCTTTGTTGATAGATTTTATTTTTGCGGGTTAAATTTGAAAAACAGCAATTTTTTTATCACCCCCAGGGGAATTGATTTTTTTCCAAAAATCCCTTTTATTATCCAAAAATTTTTAAAGAAAACGTTTTTTTCATTTTGGGGGCGCGGGGCCAGCTTGTTGATAGATTTACTTTGCATTTAAAATTTTAATATACCAAATTTTGTAGTCCCACAGGTAAATTTAAATAGGTGCCAAAAATACCTTTTTTTAAACTGAAAAACTTTTCCTAATACGTTTTTTTTTTGCACTTTTCCCCCAAAGTCCAGATTTGTTGATAGAGCCCCCCTTGCATTTAAATTTGAATCCCAGCAATTGTGTAGTTACCAAACCAGTGAATTGATAGGTGCCCCAAAAAATACCTTTTTTTATCCGAATAAATTTCAGATACGTGTTTTTTTCCCCTTTGGGGCGCAGGCCGCTTTGTTAAATAAAACTTACTTTCAGAAAATTTAAATTTATCAATTTTGAAAGTCACCCCAGGGAATTCCCTAGGGGCCAAAAATAACCTTTTATTTTCCGTTTACTTTTCCAGTTACGTTTTTTTTTGCATTTTTTGCCCATTTCAAGATTTGTTGAAACCCCCTTTCCCTTTTAAAATTTTGAACCCAAGAAAATTTTTAAAGTCCCCCACAGGTGAATTAAAAGGGGCCCAAAAAAAAACCCCTTTTTTTAACCCAAATTTAAAATTAAAGATAAATTTTTTTTTTGATTTTGGGGGGCGCAGGCCAGCTTTGTTGAAAGATCTACTTTCCCAGTTTTTATTTGAATCCAGAAAATTTTGTTTTGATTTGAGGGGATTTGATAATAGCTGTGATTTGCCTTCTTTTAAAAGGGGGTTTTTCCAAAACTTTTCCATCCCTTCTCAAATTTGTAATTTCTAAACGGAAAGCAAAATTCAGGGGGTTTAAACGGGGAAAAGGGGGGGGGGTAGGAAAATGGGGTTAGGAAACGAGAAAAGGGTTGTTTCCTTTCCAGTGCGGCAGAAAACACCATGCCCGGATCATCATTTTTGCGGACCGTCAGCCTTTTCATCGCTGGGTAAGGGCCCTTTTAAATTTCCATAACGAACACCCCATCCCCAAAATTTTCCCTTCAGGGGCTAATGAAAACCCTGACCCAGCAGTTTTACCTCCTCGCCCTCCCATAAAAGGCCACAAATGTGCCCATCAGAATAAACCAGCATCCCCCCAAACTTGAAGCAGCCCAAATGTCAACCTTTGGGTCCCCCAACCACGGTGGTTTAATCCATTTTCGAAGCCCCTTTTTTGGGGAAATTAAAAAAAAATGGGGTTTGGGGGGTTTCAGAAGGCGGGTTAAAAGATAAAGGGGCCAAAGGAGGTTTTGTTTTTTTTTCCTTCCTGTTGCCCCCCCAGTTACTGAGGGCCAAGAGGAGGAAGTGGAAGCCGGTAAATTTCGGCAAAAATCCCGGGCGGCGGCAACCCCTTTGGGCAGTCCCTCTTGCTTTAAGCCCGCAGCCCCGGGAATGCAGAATGTCGGGACCGAAGTCCCGGGTTTTGATGATAAATTTTGATAAACCCATGGGGGGTTTCCAAAATTTTTGGGCCCCCCTTTTTTCAGCAGAATTTGCTTGCGGGGCGTTTTAATAAACTGGACGGGAGGAAACATGGGGCAGTGTCATATGGGTTTCCCGGGCCTTTCAAAAGGGGGGAGGGCGGTCGCAGAAGTCTGCTGATATGTTTCCCGCCAGCCCCACGGTCGCGAAAAACCCCGCCCTCGCTTTTCGCCGTAAAAAAGGTCCAGGACCTCTCAACCTGGGCCTTTTGACCAAGCCTTTGATTCCCCCACCGATGTCATATGCCCCCTTTGCCGTAAACCATAAGTAAAAGCCAAAAACCCTTAGGGGGTTTAACCACCCCCAAAACATTTTAGTCCCCAGGGCAGCTTTTTCAGGGTTTTTGAAAGGGAAAGGCAACACGGGCCAAAAAAAGGGGCCAGCCCAAACCCGGGCCTCCAACCACTGTCACCCCCCCTCTTTTCCACCCCCTTTCCCCCCTCCTCCGCCACCACCAAATTTTCCTCAGTGGCCCATGTCTCTCGGGTTAAAGATCAGGGTTAAACCTCCGCTTAAGCCTCCCCCTTTCCCCGGGTACCACCACCCACCACCGTACCCTTACCCCTTCTCCTTCCGCCATTTTAAACGCCCTGCATCCCGAACAGGGGCCGGGTCTACACCCAGCCTTTTTGTTTCCCCGGGTTTGGACGGAAAAAACCCTTTTTAAACCCCAAAACCACCCCAAACCCAAAAGCCTAAATGCGGCATTCCCGGGCCCCCCCCCTTTTGGGCCCTTTGGGAAATTTTTCCCCTTTCCGTTGGGGGGACACAGAGGGGTTTCCCCCAAAACGCCCAGGGCCCCTTGCCTGCCCCCCAATACCAATCCCGAGCAGGCATTTCTTTGCCAGAAAAAACCTCCCGGCCCGGGCCCAAACCTTTTTTTAAAATCAAAAAAATTTCAAGCGCGTGGGGTGCATCGGGGCCCAAAAAAGTCCATCTACCACCGACAAAAGGGAAATATTAAGCCGGGCCCCGGGGGCCGCTATATCTTTTGGGGAAAACCCTCATGGGTGACGGGGTGGAGTCCCGGGGGGTAAACGGGGGCTCTCAGGTCGGCGCACCTTTTCCCAAAACCCCAGGGATGGTGCAGGGTTTTTTTCCCCCAAGGCCTTTTTCTTTGGGGGGGGGGGGTTTTTTTTTTTCCCGGGGGGGGGCCCCCTTTTAAAAAAAGGGGGCCCGTTTAAAAATTTAAAACTTTTTGGAGACCTCCAAACACAGGTAAAGGAGCTGTGGACGGCTCTCCGCAAGAGACCAGCGCTGGTGGGTGTCAAGAACCTTTCCCGGCCAATTTTGGTGTGCGTTTAATGGGGGGAAATCGCGGCCCCCCTTTAAAGAGGGGAAAGGGCAGTACATCCCTTCCCTGGCACATGTCAAAACCCTTTTGTCGTCCAGAAATTTCAAAAGAGAAACCCGGGTCGGCGCCTGCTGAGGGGCTCGAAGCCCTAATTTTCGCACTTCCGCCGTTCCCCACCTTCTGCATCCCGCCGCTGGTTGCAGCGTCGCTGGGCCCCCCCCTCAACCGTCTCATTTTTGAAGTGGCAAAAACCTGGAATTCCCCCCTCCAAAAGTTTCCAGCGTTTTGGGGGCAGCAGCGAAAATGCCATTACGAAATACGAAGTGACACTTTGGCCTGACAACAGGGGTGGGGGACTTTGGGGTGTTGGGCCCCCGAGGGGAGGCAGGTAAAAGAGCTCTCCCAAACCAAACCCTTTGCCAGTTTTGAAAAAGGGCCAACCAAAATGTCAGTGGGGGGACAATCCCCTTGTCGCATGAGCTTTGTGGTGTTCTTATTTTCTGGAACGACTTTTGGACACTTTAAAACCCAACGGGTCCCCCCAGCGACGGGGAGGAGAGGGGACCCCCCAGAGCGGACACGGGCCTTTCTTCCGTAAAATCCCCGGGGCCCACATTTTTCACAATTTCTTTTCCGGTCTTCATTAGGCAGGGGTTTGGGGGCCCAGAGCTAGTGCAAGGTGGCGCATCAGCTCCCCAGGGTCCCAACCATCTCGGGAAAATCGGGGCTGTTTTAAAGGGCTGTCCCGGAGGGGGGGAGGGAGGGGGAGGTTTTCCTAGCCCACCGGATTTTACCGACTTTTCCCCTGCCTTGGAAAGGGGTTTTGGCGGGGTTTTTGGGGCGGGGGGGAAGATAAAGGGAAGTTCAGTTTGCTATTTGCCCCCCGACCCGGGGCCCTTTGGGGAAATTTCAAGGCTCCTCTCTAAACAGGGAGTGCTTGGATGCTCCATTTTCCAACTGACCCTTTCGCTTTAAGGGCCCATCAAAATAAAAAACATTTAAAGGGGTTTGGCCACCCTCCTGGACCCCGGGAAAACAAAAAAAAAATCACCATTTTCCCTTTCCCCCACCCAAATGGGGAGAGTAAAATGCGGGGAAAGGGGGAGCCCTTTTCCCTGTTTGGATCAAGGGGGAAAAAAATTCTTTTTCTTTCTCCCTTCCTTCCCCAAAGTCAGGGTGGAAAAAAACATCAGCAAAGTGACGCATAGGGGCCAAAAGTGGCCCTCGGCAGCAGAAGGAAAGGTTTGGAAAAAAAACCCAAAAAGGGGGGTGACCTTGGCCCCCAATTTCTTTTTTTAAACCCCTCACCAACGCTTTCAAATTGCAGGGGAAAACCACATCCAACAAAACAAGATCCTTAAGATCTTTGGTGCAGGGAATATCGCGTCTCAACACCGGATGTTTTTGTAGTTTTTTCCGGGCCCCAAATTAGACTTCGGGGTACCCAAAAAAGGGAAGAAGGGCCCCGAGCGGGCTCGTCACGCCATAGAGGTGTTTTTCCGCCCAGCAGCCACGTCATATTAGCTTTTCCTTCAGAAACAGCTAAAAGGGAGTCAAACAAAACCAACCAAACCACCCTTTCCCCAAAGAAAAATTTGGGGACCCGTTTGACTTTCCAAAAGATGAAAACCCTGGATCTTTTTGAAGGGAATTTTGGGGCCCCCAATTTTGCCGGGTAAAAACCCGATTTTTTTCCGGTCTACTTCACATTCCCCCTTCAAACAGAATTGGTCCTCTTAAAAAAATTTTTTTTAAAAAATTTTTAAATTTCTTCCCGCAATTTTTATTTCTTTTTTCCCCCAACAGTAAAATTTTTCTTTTTTCCCCCTGTGGGGGAAAAACGGGTAAAAGCCCCAAGGTTTATGAAAAACCCAAAATTCCTTTTTTTTACCACTTTTTTCTTAAAATTTTCGGCATTGTCAAGGGTTTTTTAAAGGTCAGTTGCTGTGGAAACGCTTTTTAATTATGGTTTTTGGGAACAGAAATGGGGTTTTTAAAGTGGCATTTCTCCCCCCCAAAATTTTTTTAATAGGGGCGGAAGTAATATTTAAAATTTTTTTGGGGTTTTTTTGCTGGGGAGATACAGCAATAATCATGGCCTTTTGGGGGAAACAAAAATGTGGTTTTTAAGGGGGTTTTTTCCCTCCCCTCAAAAATTTTTTAATAGTGGCTAAAGAATTTTTTAAAAATTTTTTTGGGGGCCATGAAAGCTGTGAGTTACAGAAAAAATTTTAACATGGCCCTTTGGAACAGAAATGTGGCTTCTAATTTGGCTTTTCTCCCCCCAAAATTTTTTTAACAGTGGCTGGGGAAGTCATTTTTAAAATTTTTTTGGGTCCCTGCTTTCTTTTTTAAAAGCCCGCCCAAAACTACAGGGCCTATTAAAAAAAAAAAATTTTTTTTTTTCTTAAAAGACATTTGGTTTTTCACAATTGTCCAAAGTGGGTCCCAAAAAACATTTCTTTTTTTTTTTTGGGGGCTTTTTTTTTTTAAAAAGCAGCTATACTAAAAAGGGCCCCATTCTAAAAAAATGTTTTTTTCTAACAAAACATTTGTTTTTCAAAAAATTGTCTAAATGGGCTCAAGGGTGATGGGGCTTCAGAAACGGAATAGGTAGGACACGGGTTTAAAGGACCCCTTTTTTCAAAAAAGAAATTGTATTTGCAAGTTTTTTAACATAGCTAACAAAAACCCGTATTGAGACAACCCATTTAATACAATTAAAAAAAAAAAAAACAAAGAACAAGGTTTGGGGTTTCCTCCTATTTAAAAAAAGTGTTTTTTCTAGAATTAAATAAAAAAAACTTGCATTACAAAATAGGGTAAAAAAAAATTTCCCCTGAATTGTAAAAAGGGGGGTTTCAGGAAAACTTGAAACCAAGGATGTTTTATTCAAGGGGCATGGAGTATGGAGCAAAGGACAGAGAACAAAAATCAGAGGGCAATTTTTTTTCCCCGCAAAATTGATAAAATAAGTAAAAAAAATGCCCCAATTTAAAAGGGGACCTGGGGGGAAAAAGGAGCGTTAAACCCCAGTTTTTCCCAAATGAACTTTAATTGGTCCCCAATCATACGGGGGGCCAAACGCAAACCCCGGACAGGGGCCAAATAAATGTCCAGGGAAACTAAAATGGGGGTTTAGAAAACCCCTTTTTTTCCCGGGACTTTTTAAAAAGTGGGGGCATGGGAGGTTTTGGGGGTCCCGCTGTGGGCCCGGGCAGGTTTTAAAACAATGGCCAGTTCAACTTTAAAAGGTGGTTTTAAAAACTCCTTTTTTTTCCGGCAACTTTTTTTTAAAAGGGGGGGGTCATGCAGGTTTGGGGCTCAATTTCTTTTGGCCCCGGACGGTATATTCAATGTCCTTTAAACTAAAAAAGGGGGGTTGAAAAAACTCCCTTTTTCCCGGGGCTTTTTAAAAATTTTGGGGTCCAAAGCAGGTTTGGGGGTCATGCTGGGCCCCAGGGCAGGTTTATAAATTTTCCAGTGAAAATAACAAAGGTGGGTTTAAAGAAACCCCCTTTTTTGGCCCCTTTTTAAATGTGGGGGTATGCAGTTTGGGGCTCAGCTGTGGCCCCCGGGCAGGTTTAGCCAAAAGTCCATTGAAACAAAAAAGGTGGGGTTTAAAAAACTCCTTTTTTTCCCGGGAAATTTTTTAAAAGTGGGGGGCATGCAGGTTGGGGCCATGCTGTTTTGCCCAGGCAGGTAAAGTCCAATGTTTCCCTGAAAATTTAAAAAGGTTGGGGAAAAGACTCCTTTTTTCCGGGACTTTTGAAAAGTTTTTTTTATGCGGGTTTTTGGGGAACATCGTTGGGCCCCGGAAAGGTTTTAGTCAATTCCCGGGGAAAATAAAATGGTGGTTGAAAAGACTCCCTTTTTCCCGGCCCCTTTTTAAATCTGGGGGCCCTGAAGGGTTTTGGGGGGAAAAAAATGGTTCCCGGACAGGGATCTTTAATGTCCCGTTTAAGTAAAATGATGGTTCAAAACAAACGGCCTTCGGCCTTTTTTTAAAAATTTTTGGGTTTATGCAGGGGTTTTTTGAGTCATGCGTGGAAAAGGGCAGGGATAGTGAAATTTGTTTTGATTTTTTTTTCTTTTGGCTTTTTTTAACCTAAAATTTTGTTTCCCAAGATGTTGCACGTATCCTTTTGAATGTTTTGGAAGTTAATTCCGCTTCCCAGCCTGTTTGGGTTTTAAGAAAAGAAGGTGTTTTTTGCCCCCATTGACTTTAAAAGGTTCCCCGCCCCAAAAATGAACTTGTAAAAATCGACTATCTTGGGCGAATGATGGGCGCTATGAAACCCTCGACCGAAGTCGATGGCCAACTTTAAACGCTCAACACTTGTTTTCCCGTTAAAAATAAAGTTAAAAAAACTAATTGAAATTTTGGGTTTTTGAAAACCCCACCTCTTTACTTTCCTGATAATTGGGTTTAAAAACCAAAAAATTTCGCTAAAAAAAAAAATACTATTAATTTTACCTTTCCCTTTCTTGCTATTGAAAAATCCTCCTCCACAACCCCTTTTTTTCAAAATGTATTTGTTCTGTGGTTTTCAGGAGGGATTTGGGTTTGAGCAATAGCCAATGTGACAAGTACTATGTCTCCCATGCTATCCCCTGCTGCTCTGTTCCATTTTCAAAACCCAAAATAGTTTTTTTATCTTCTGGAATTTTTTTGTTTACAAAAAGTTTAAAAATAAAAACCGGATTATCCCAAAATTTATTTCCCAGCATGAGGTCCCGTATGGGGAAAAGGGAAAATGGATGCACACCCTTTTTTTTTGGAAAGGGCATTTGGGGGATGGAGGGTACCCAATAGGGGCCCCCGCAGCAAATTAAATTTTTTTAAATTTTTTTTTATGTTAAAAAGTGCCATTGATTTTCCAGGGCGCTGTAAAGTTTAAGGGTGTTACCCAAAAATAAATAAGTCCAAAAAAAGTAAATGGTGCAATATGTAACTAACAACAGGGTACGGGGGAAAAGGGCCCTTTCCCGGGGAAGGCCCTTTCTTTTTTTCAAGGAAGAGGGAAAGAGACAGAAGGTGCAGGGCAGACATGTTTGTGGGGTGTAGTGATAGCGGGGTTATTGTAGGTTATAGGTGATCCTGAAGAGATGGATTTTCAGGTTGCTTTTGAAGCTAGTGAAAGTGGAGGAGAGTCTGATGTGTTGGGGCAGTGAGTTCCAGAGTATGGTGGAAGCACGAGAGAAATCTTGGAGATGGTTGTGTGAGCAGCTGACAAGAGGAAAGCAGAGAGGAAGATCCTGTGAGGAGCGGAGATTGCATAAAGGGAGATATCTGGAGATTAAGGCAGAGATGTATGGAGGAGAAAGGTTATGGAGAGCCTTGGAGGTCATGGTTAGCAACTTGAAGTGAATTTGCTGGGCAATGGGTAGACAGTGAAGGGATTGGCAGAGGGAAGAGGCAGATGAGTAGCGAGGAGAGAGGTGGATAAGACGGGCAGCAGAGTTGAGGATGGATTGAAGGGGAGCAAGAGTGCTAGACGGGAGGCCATATAGAAGGATGTTGCAGTAGTCTAGACGGGAGATGACGAGGGCATGGACCAGCATTTTTGTAGTATCAGGGTTAAGGAATTAACGGATTTGTGAAATATTTTTCAGGTGGAGGCGGCAGGCTGAGGTAAGGGTGTGGATGTGTGGTTTGAAGGACAAAGCGGAGTCAAGGGTTATCCCAAGGCAGCGGACTTGCGGGACCGGTGAGAGTGAGAGCCATTGACTGTAACAGAGAGATCAGGTAGAGGGATGGAGTGGGATGGTGGAAAGACGATTAATTCAGTTTTCTCTACATTAAGTTTTAGGAGACGGGAGGAGAAGAAGGAGGATATGGACGATAGGCAGTCTGGGATCCGGGACAGTAGAGAGTTGATGTCTGGGCCAGAGATGTAAAGCTGGCTGTCATCAGCATACAGGTGGTATTGAAAGCCATGTGATGCTATGAGCTGACCGAGACCAAGAGTGTATCTAGAGAAGAGTAAGGGACCCAGGACCGACCCCTGGGGAACACCAACAGGGAGAAGTCGAGTGGAGGAGGTGGTGCGACAGTGACAGACATGGAACGTCTGACCAGTGCGGTGTGAGGAGATCCAGGAAAGGGCTGAGTCCATGATGCCGAGGGAGGAGAGGATTTGTAGCAGCAGGGAATGGTCAACAATGTCAAAGGCAGAGGATAAGTCTAGGAGGAGATGAATAGAGTAGTGACGTGAGGCTTTAGCAGTTACTAGGTCATTGGTGACCTTAGTTAGGGCGGTTTCTGTAGAGTGATGGGATTGGAAGACAGATTGCAGTGGGTCAAGAAGAAAGTTGGAGGACAGATGGGAGGACAGTTGAAGATAAGCGTGTTGTTCGAGGAGTTTAGGAGCAAATGGAAGCAGTGAGATGGGGCGATAGGTGGACAGAGAGTAGGGGTCAAGAGATGGTTTCTTTAGGAAGTGTGTGATGTTGTCATGCTTAAAGTAGGACGGGCATATCCACGCGTTTAGCTATAGGTTGAAAATGTGGTTGATGGCTGGGATTATAGAATCACTAAGGTCTGGGATGAGGTGGGATGGAAGTGGATCAAGGCTGCAGGTAGTGAGGTTGGATTTGGAGAGTAGAAATCAGAATGTTTAGCCATTAAACAAACATTGTTCTGTGTCAGATCTGTGATTTTTGTATTTGCTATAATTATATAATTTTTGTACCAGGGGCTGTTAAGACTCTAACGATATGTTGGTACTAATGTCAAATATTGAACCCGAGGGGACCAAGAGATGAGGAAACCCATTTTAGGATAATAGGTACATATGACAACCGAAACAACGATGTAATGAAGATCTTGCGGAGACATTGGGGTATATTGCAGTGTGATAAAGATCTAGCTGACTGTCTCTCTAAAACTCAAGTGACATATAGAAGAGGAAGATCATTGAGGGATAGGCTGATTCACAGCCATTATACGTCACCAAAACCAACAGGAGCATGGTTAGATCGTAAACCGTTGGGAATGTTTAGATGCGGAAGATGTACATTTTGCAAGTATATCTGTCAGACTAAGGAGTTTAAGAGTTCGGTGACATGGAAGATCTATGTGATTCGTGATTTTATGAATTGCTGTACCCAGGAAGTTGTTTATCTCTGTAATTGTAGCTGTGGCAAACAATATATAGGTAAGACGACCAGACAGTTAAAAATTCGCATTGGTGAACACTTAGGGGATGTGCGACATAGACGTGACACCCCTCTTGCCAGTCATATCTGGATGGAACACGAGGGAGATTCCTCGGGCATGATGTTTCTGTGTATGGAAAAGATAAACTCGACATTAAGAAAGGGAAATCTTGATAAAAAATTACTTTGTAAGGAAACAGAGTGGACCTTTAGAATAAAAAACGATACAGCCAGAGGGTGTTAACGAACTTCTATATTTTGGCTTTTTTATTTGAAATCTCCTGGTGTAATATATTTAAGTGTCTTTGGTATCCTGTAGGTCATAAGGATAGAAATGGGTGGTTGTATCGGGTCTAATAGCCATTAGGATATGATTTTATTATCTCAGGGTTTTATATATATTCTTGATCCCGAAAATTATACTCTTGCGTACATCTGTATTGATTCATTTTTTTAAATTATGTTTCTCTGTGTTCTATTAGGTATCCCTCTTTTAGATCTTCTATGGGTATATTTGGCCCAATGAGGAATATGTGGGTGGTATACTGAAACGTTTTATTATCTGACCACCAAGATGTGATATAAACATATATAAGCTGTATACTGTTTGCCCTTAGTGGTATGTATACCTTTTATCTAATTATTGGGATTTGATTTGGGTGTGAAAGCTGGGTTCTGCATGCCGCTGATGGTGTAGGTTTGGCTTGTGGTGTTGAGCTGCGCCAATCTCTGGATGAATGGAGAAATAGAACTGGACATCTTGCCCTATACAACATCGTTGAGAATTGAGATGGATGTGGTGGGAGAGTCTGAGTGGGACGCGCGTTGGTTGGCACATGCGCAGATGATCTTGTCTGGTGATGATGCCGGCGCATGCGCAGTAAAAAATGTGACGCCGAGCATTCGGCGCACGCGCAGCTGAACGGTGCTGGTTGTCATGGTGCCGCTATTTGCCAGCGCATGCGCAGTAGCGACCTGAAGATGCCGAGTTATCGGCGCGTGCATGGCTGAATGGCGCTGGTTACCATGACGCCGCCTAACGCCGGCGCATGCGCAGTAGTGTTTTGAAGACGCCGAGTGGTGAGCACACGAGGGCGGTAAACAGCGGTCATTTGAACCTATTTAAGATGGGCTACAGGACATAGTAACATCAGCATATCGAGGAGACTACTATCTTGAGTCAGTGTGAACGTCCCTAGGAGATCCTCCTGATGAACCCCATAAAAATGGAGGGGGGAAATGCGTCGAGGATGAGGATAAGAGGAAAAGGGTTTGATGTATCTTGAAAATGATTTTGGATAAATGTATTTTTATGTTCTCTACACGGACGATATATATAGACATTTACCTATAATTAAAAAGAGAAAATTGCAGTGTTCATATCAGTGGACTGTGAGCCCTTTGAGTACTTTAGATGGGACTCTAGAGGAATATCGATAACTGTGTTTGGATTTTGAATTGTATATCTTTAAACACTGTACAGAAATATATATAAAGTTAATGTTTCTGGTGGTTGATTGGGACACAAAGTGATGTAATAGGGTGAGCCTACAAAAAACTAGGCCTCCTTATCGGGACGATTACTTGGTCTATTTGAGGATAAGTGTAGGGAAAATAGATAGGGACAGTGTGTACTTGTATACATATATTGATTGAGATAGACTTGAGATACGTAATCGTATTTTTTATGGGTATATATTAAAAAGTTATATTTTAGAGTTTGGATTTGTTTAGGATTTTTTCAGTGACTGGCTGGTACTAATGTCAGCAATTTCACACATATCAGTTATAAACATGCACAAATGTAGCAAAGATTTCTTAGCAGAGATAGCTTGATACAGTGATTATCTTATCTTAGAGTTAAACAAAAGCCATTGTAAAGCGATACCCAACTTGTATATTTTTTTAATGTTTTACTGCTTTTATACAATAAAATCACTTTTATTCAAAAGGAAAAACACGTGTTTGCATTGGCATAGTCTGAGAGCCATATTTTTTTTTTTTGTGTACTGAACTGTGTAGGGGCTTGTTTTAGCCAGATAAGTTGACGTTTTTATTGGTATCATACTTGGGGGGAAAAGGCTTTTTGATCACCTTTAAATCCATTTTTTGGAAGGCAGGGTGACGAAAATGCTGCAATCTTTGTAGTGTTTTTTGTTTTTATTTTTAATAGTGCTCACCGTGCAGTATAATTGACAAGTTTGTTTTACTCTGTGGGTCCATACGATTATGACGATGCTCCATTTATATAGTTTTTTATGTTCAAGGACTTTAAAAAAAGTGTTTGTGTAAAACAATATTTATGTATCGCTATCTTCTGATACCCATTATTTTTACATATACAGAGTTGCGTAAGGGCTTTTTTTTGCAGGATGAACTGTTGTTTTTTTTTTTTGTACCACTTAGGCATTTATTTGTGTTTATGATTGCTTTTTATTCCATTTTATATGTTGCTGGATGAACTAAAATCACAATTCCGTGATTTTACAATTTTTACAATATTTACCATGCAGGTTAAATATTGTGACAGATTTATAGGGTAGGTCGTTACACATGTGGCAATACCAAATATATGTACTTTTATTTTTGTTATTTTTCGAGGTGATTGGCGTCTGGAAAAGGGACCTGAACGTGTTTTTATTTAATTTTTTGTCCTTGTGTTTTTTTTTACTTTTTAACTTTTTTTTTTCTTTTCCCCATAGGGGACTTGTATCAGTGATCTTTAGATCACTGTTACAATGGAGAACAGTACACTGCAGTACTGCAGTGTACTGCTTTCCATGGCAACTGTCAATCACTATTCCAGGCCATACCCGAAGGGCATGACCGAGCATAGTGACGTCACAGACATCCTGAATGCCTTTGATAGGCTTCCGGGTTGTCAGGGAAGCCATAAGAGCCCGTGATCAGCTAAAGGGTAATATACAGCTGGTCCCATGTTGCGATCGTGCGGGCGTCCAATCTGAGAAGGGATTAAGATAATACAATACAAGTATACAGATTTCTACAGTATTTACTTTTACACATTATATATTAAGGTGATTTTTTTTTTGTAACTTAAGATTGAATCAGGACTAGTTTTGCACTTCCGTATTGGCACAACCTGAATTTTGGGAAACCTGTGAGAAAATCAGGGAGCCAAATGGAAGCCTGGAGCTCAGATAGGAAAAAAGGAAGTGTATCATTTCTGTGTGGCTGGTAGGTTGCTGATTGGTTGCCGAACTTCAGGTTGGACCATATCAGCCTGGCCTGAATCCGAAGGACAATACTAGGGAGGGTATGCATTAATTAAATCATTTAACATATTTATTCTACTTTATTATATTACTATATTTTTCAAAAGAGGAGCATATTAATATCAAATGTTGAATCTTCTGTTTTAGATATCATCATTTTAATGTAGTTTATTACCATGAAAGATCTATTTGTCATATGCCTGACTATATTCTCAAAAACATAGTATACAAAAAAGCTGCAGTAAAGGTGGTCATGTAATACGTTTTGGCAGAAATTAGGAATACCCTAAGTTAAAGAGCTCTGTCAAGGCAAATTGTCATTAGTATGGACTAACCACATTTTATTAGATACAATAACATAGCTAAAAGTTAATATAATGACTTGGTTGAACAGAAAATGAGTAGCCAACAACATACTGGCTATATTAAAGCTGAAGTCACTGGAAAATTAAAAGTTAAGAAACTTTAAACTTAAAAATATTAGATAACTAGCTACAGTAAGAATTGACATGGCCTGGGCTACATTTATCACTTTGCATGTTGTGTTATCTATCTTTGACTGCCATTTTAAAGATTTTACCATTAAAAGGAACAGCGTATTCACACAATGACATGCCAATCAAGGGTATGCTTGAAGATAGATGTATCTAAAGGTATTATAGGCTTGTACTGAAAGGTGGCCGAAAGAGAAGGGTGTCTGATAATAGTTTTAAAATGACTACAAAAAAAAATTATATATATTTTACACAGACCAGTTATAACATTAAAAAACATTGTTTAAAGGAAACCAGTCACATAGGTTATGCCCCCCTTGCTGAGGGCAGAACAAGCTAGTGTCAGACCTGCTGTTTCCAGCACTGTGTCCCTTATTCTGTATGATGCTGTAGTTTTCGTGTATTTAATGCTCAAATCTGCAGTTTTCAGCCAGAAGAGTCATTCGAAGAGTCCTTCAAAGAGTCAGTTTTTTATCAAACCCGGCCAATCGGAGGTTAGCCCCGCCCACCTCAACTGACAAACCTAATACTTTGAATAGGTAGAAACATGTGAATAACTGTCAGTGGGCGGAGCTAGCCTTTGGTGGGTGGAGCTAAAACCTGCTCATGAATAAGATTTAAGGAGTAAATGTTCTAAAACTCCAGCATCTTACAGAATAAGGGACACCGCGCTGGAAGCAGCAGGTCTGACACTAGCTTGTGCTGTCCTCAGCAAGGGGAGCATAATCTATGTGACAGGTTCCCTATAATATTGTGTCAGCCAACCAAAAAGAAGAAACCTTTTTCTCTATTATGATTCAAAATTTCTTTAAGTTTTCCCTTCCATGATAACTGTTATAAATTTTTTTTGGGGTTACCCGAAGAGTTATTGCTCTATCTGTTTTTTTCTTCTGTACTCAAGATTTTTACTGACATTTAAACAGTTATGGTTTCCCTCATAAGTAGATAAATCTACGGGAGGCCCCTTTTAAAAACCTTTTCGCGCTTACAAGGTTATTATATTTTAACAGAAACTACTTTTTTAACTGGAAAAATATAAAAAAGCCCAATGGAAACCTTGATGTAACCAGTGCACAGAGCTTCATTTATAGCACCAAATGCAAATGGCTTTTTACACCTCAAATTCCCTGGCTCAGCTACAAGAAAAAGAAGAGTTGAGGAGCATAATTAATTGACAAATTAAAAAAAAATGCAAAGAAATTTTGAGCAGTAAAAAGTTCATAGCATTGCTAACTTTTGACTTTTTTACAATATATTTCTTATTTTCCAATATTTAATTTTGCCACTACTACTGGTACTACTACTTTTATGACTACCAACAGCATTAAGCATTTAACCTGTTTTTTCAAATAAGTATAGGCTTGTGGCTAAAGAATATCAAAGTTCTGCAAGGCCTTCTTAAATCAGAAGGCATTTAGTTCCTTTATTACTGGCCACTTTAAAAATACTTTGGATAGTTTGGGTTTACTTATTAAAATATACTACATTTCACACTGGATTTCTCTATTCACTTCTGGAATTCTAGAGACATTGCCTTCAAAAGCTAAGGAATTTGAGAACCTAAAAAGAACTACTGACATTTTATGTGCTATATAGAATTTCAGCCTTTGACTATAATGGCAGTTTCAAACAGTTGTTACATTTTACACTTATTCACAGAAGATTAAAGAACAGTTTTCTCACCACGGGGGTAAAATTACTTGATCTAAGAAAGTTATAGGTTTGTGTATTAACAGCGGCTGAAGATTATTTTTTATTAACTAAATTTTAAGAACAAGTGTTGAATATTTCAGTCAACAACATGTAAATGTTGAATAAATATAGAAATAGTCACATTATGATTTAACAGGGTTTCTTTTTTAAACAAAATGAAGTTTATTGCAGGTGTAGTAGGAATGGATCAGACATAATAAAAAATTACGAATACAAATGGAACATGGCATGAAAAGAAAATGTACACTAGAAATACACATTGCTTGGTGGAGTTACAGATTTTAGCATATTGCCAGGATCATACAGAGTGCAATCACAATTAAAAATGTAAACAAAAACCGGGTTTAAAAGAAATAAAAAAATATTAAAAATTGGGTTTTTGGTTTTTTGTTCAAGATGTATTAAGAGCAACCAAGTAGGTTCATACCAAGGAGCACTATGTCACCTAGATGGTGTGGGTACAGTAATATAGTATGGGAGCTGGAGGAGTCCATTGTAGAAGGTGAGTGTATTAAGAAGAAGAATGAGACATGGTGTCTGGCAGAACAAAATTAAAGGGCTAAATATGAAGTGTGAGTCCAGCCATTTCTGCCAAATTTTAGAGAATTTATTGGGAAAACCATGATGGAGATATATACTTAATGAGAGGAAGGGGTGGCATGTACAAAATTTAAATCCTTTTCTTGCCTACTAGGGGTGTGGTTAGACATCCAGATATGATTTAACCGATTAAGAAGTAAATTTACAAGGAACTGTTGATACCATAGCTTAATGTGCTATTTTTTTGCCCTTTGATTTTGTTTTAAATTGATAGAGATGAATATGGCAAGACAGAACTTTAGGTGATCTTGTTGTGCAAGACCTGCAAAAGCAATGTACATAGGGAACCACATCAAACATGCAAGACAAGAAACATATTACAGATATGGTACAACTGTAGTGCATCTGAAAAACTTTTTAGTCATGTTACTGTCTTTGATAAAATAATGTAAGAAAGTAGTTTGTATGAAACTTAAAGTAGTTGTCCTGCAACACAAATGTATCACCTATTAACAGTACAGGTGTTAAATGTCTGAAAGATGGGGATCCCACCCATGGGATGCCCAGCATTGATGAGTATGGAGGTCCAATAATGAATGCCCTCATTAAAGGTCAATGGGGTTTTTAAATTTTCCCAAGTGCAGTTCCCCTTCAGTGCCATTGACTGTGAATAGAGTGACAGCAGGAATGCTTGACCACTTCTCCAGGGGAAAAGGGCCCCATGCTTACCCATGCAATCAGACATTTACCCTCTATCCTGTGGAATACTATGATGTGCCCCCAGAAATGGGAGCATAGTGTATAATAAAGGCCCTTTTTTAATGTCCCAAAGCAGAAACCAAAAGCACTTTTTTTTTTTGATGGTACTTTAACTGTTTCCTAGCTCCTTCTTTATCCATTTCAAAAATGAGGGAGGAGAATCTGCAAACAAAAAGCAGGAAGGAGAGGAAAGAATCCTTATGGCCAGGAGAGAGAAAAAGGCTATGTGTCTACTGTAGTATCTTAGTCTATTTCAAAGAAGTTTCTTTCCTCTTATGCTTCTTGTCACTTGTATGCTTACACACCAGGAAAAATAAAGTTTTCTGGGAGGACACGAGCACTTTAAAGTACAGTTGCTATGGTACTTCTAAAACACCTGGCGTAATGTGACACACACTGCTCTAATTTTTATTTTGTACAAAGAAATAAAAAAATAAAAAGGTTGCACTTGATAGGAATTGCAGCATCCATAACAATCCAATGTATAAATTATTGTGTTATTTAACCTTAACGTGAACACTGTAAAAAAAATATAAAAAAACCATGCCAGAGTCTCTTTTTTTATCCCCCTACAAAAAACTAAAATTTTGGGGTTTTTGGGCCCTAAAATTTCGTTGTTACGTTTGGGGGGAAAAAGGGGGAAGTTGGAAGTCTAAGAACACGGTGGCAGATATGTTGTGGGGTTGTTTTGCTGCGAAGGGACTGGTGCACTTACAAAATAGATGGCATCATGAGGAAAAAAGATTTGTACAATACTGAAGCAACATCCCCAAACTCAGCAAGAAGTTAAAAACTTTGGGCGGAAAAGGGGGGTTTTAAATGTAAAAAGACTTGAAGCATACTGCCACACTAGTTATACGTGGTTTAAGGATAACCAAAGTCAATGTTTTGGGAGTGGCCATCGCAAAGCCCCGATTTAAACCCATTGAAAAATTTTTAGGCAAAAAAAGAAAAGGCAGGGGGCGAGCAAGGCGACAAACATGGCTCGTTATCCGTTCTGT
>JAODAL010031358.1:0-15000 GCA_025379985.1 Phyllomedusa bahiana
TTAGAACAAACAGTATGTCAGACAGAGTGGCAGTGGCCCACAAAAATTCCTGGAACAGGCCCAGGCGCAGCACAGCAAGGGGACGTCGCAGCAGGGGTCACTCGGTGAGGCCACAACTGCCGCGCCCATCTAGGGGCCGTGTGTAGTTCAGCAACCCAAGGGTTTTTTATTGGTTGACTAGGTCATCCACTTCCCCCAGATGACATCTGACAACCCCAGCCAAGAGTCGGGAACCTCAGACCACAACCCTTAGTTGGCATGGCCCGGGAGCGGTCAGCGGCCCTCACCCGTCCTCAGCCCGCCTCTGTCCCATCCTGTTCCCAAAAGCCAAGATCTACTATGTGGTCTGGGCTCAGCGCCACTATATAGCGAGGATGAACAATTTGAGGAGGCACGAAGAAATGTGGCCATATCCCCTGTTTCTGCAGTAGGCGGAAAAGTAAGATTTGAGAGTGGCAGGGGAGTCATTTTTGTGAGAGGTCAACCTCGCATACAAGACCGGTGAGAGGACATCATTGACGATGAAATACAAATAGATGATGATGTAGCCGACCGCACTTGGGACCCGGGGTGAGGCAAGGGCTTCATCATCGCAGGAGAAAGGGCGTCAGCTTGCGCGTCAGGCACGCGAGCCAGCAAGTGGGTCGTGTGGCCGTGAGTCAGCAGTTAGCAGCAGGGGTGAGGTCGGAGCCAAGGGGCCACGGGGTAAAAATCCGCTTCGCAGTCCAAGAAAGTAGCAGCACAAGGGCTCAGTGAGGCAGCGGCGGTAGTAATCACTCAGTGCGGAGCATTGGCGGTAAAATCCGATACTCGGCGGTGTGGCAGTTCTTTGCTAAGACACCGGAGGAGCCGAATATGCTATATGTAGAATCTGTGGGCAAAAGTGAAGCGTGGCCAGGGAGCTAACTTGGCACCAGGGCCCTGCGTCAACAAATGCAGCGTCACCATCCGGTGGCCTGGGAGAAACGTGGCTCAGATGTGGTGGTCCATCCTGCCGCCGCAGCAAAGCACAGCAGCAGCCCCCAGTGGCACGCTTTGCCATTGCAGCCAGTCAAGGCTCCACCACCTCTGCAGAAGAGAGCTATTTCTCTTTGACATCATCTCTGGGTCCAGATGCCCTGCTCCTCGCTACTCATGGCGCCAGCAGTCGTTCAGCGAGGCGATTGCAAAGAGACAAACAGAATGCGTCCAACCATCCTAAGGTGCAGCAGCTTGACCGTGCTCCGTCCAAGTTGTTGTATTCAGTCCCTCCCTTTCCAAATGGTGGACCTGCACCATTCAAAACTAATGGTTTGTGCCGAGCCGAGATGGAGATTCCAAGACGTAATTATTTTCCCAAAAAAGGCAGTACCAGCACTCATAAATATGGAGAACAGAAGGGGTACAGTTCCCTTGAGCTTATCGGTTTGTTCCAAGGTTGCACGGAAAGCGCGGACGTCGGGAAAGCTGTAACTACGGTCAGGGCCCAAATACATGTCCTTTAACGGCCCACTGGGTGAATGTGCTTCCACCCAGGCACACCAACAACTTGGACAGGAACGCCGTTTTTCTCCTCCACTTTGTCAAACTGCTGCACCTGCGCCAATGTCCGCCTCCTCTTCCTCCACCACCACCACCATCTCAGCCCCACAAGTACGCTCCATCATACCACATGAGTAGGGCACAGCGGTGTCACACAGTTCTACACCTGGCTTGCCTCGGCGAACGAAGTCACACAGGGGAGGAACTGCTCCGCGTCATGCAGCAAGAAATCGATGTGTGGCTTTCTCCGGCCCCAAATGCAAATCGGAACCATGGTGACGGACAAGGGAGGAACATGGTGTCCGCGCTGCACCGAGGAGGGATGGTCCATGCGCCCTGCATGGCGCACTTGTTCAATCTGGTTGTAAAAAAAGGTTCCTGAAGTCTTCCACCGATCTTCAGAACATTCTGAAAATGGCCAGGAAACTGTGCATGCACTTTATCCATTCGTTTCAAAGCCAGGAACACCCTCCCTCAATTGCAGCGGCAGAACGTCCTCCCCCAACACACTCTGATATGCGATGTTTCCACCCGCTGGAATTCCAGCCTGCACATGTTGGACCGACTGTATGAACAGAGAAAGGCCATTAACGATTTTTTGATGATCCAGGCAGACAGAAGTACTCCCCTGTGTAACTTTGATGTCAGCCAGTGGCAGCTCATGCGTGACACCTGCCGATTGATGAGGCCATTCGAGGAGGCCACGTTATTTGTCAGTCCCCCAGGGCTAGGGGTGAATAACGTCATTCCACTGCTTCATGTCCTGGAACAGATGCTGAAAAATCTGTCTGGGCAGGGGACTGTAGACGTGGCGACTACATCTCGTGGTCCGGTGGGGACTGAAATGGAGGAGGAGGAGGAGGAGGACATTGGAGCAGAAGCATTGTCTGGTTTAAATGAGTGGATTTTTTAACCCAGGTGACAAAAGAGGAGGAGCAGGAGCAGCTGGAGGAGGTGGAAAGGAGATGAGGAAACGAGGCAGATGACCCCAAGCACCGTGGCAGTATACAGTGGAAATGGAGGCAGGGACCCCTCGAGTCACTTGTGCAGATGCCCGCAGCATGCTTATTTGCCTGGGAAGTGACAAGGAATAGTCAGCATCCGGCAGAGGGATGACTTCTGGCTCTCCACCCTATTGGAACCCTCGCTCCCCGCCCAAAATGGACCTTTTTTCCCAGCTTTTGAGAGGGAAGACAAACTCAAATACATAGGGAAATCCTCCGTAATCTTTGGGGCCGCTGCCATGTGCGGCATGCCCTCCTCTGACAGGTCTCCCGGGGGGGTTCCTCAGGCTCACTACTACGCCGCGCTGCGGGGGAAGGTGGGGGGGGGTGGGAGCATACCAGCTCCATCATAAAACCCCAAGTCTGGAGTCACTGATGAGCAGTTTCCCTTCACCCACCTATGAGGGGGGGCAGTCGCCAAGCAGCAGCAGGACCTGGAGCAGTCCCTAAACCAACAGGGTTGTGGGCCCACTTGGAAGCACTCTGCCCCTCATTAGAAATCCGCTGGACAAAGGGGACCAAACGGATGGTGGCCCAACTGCCGAGTTTGCAGTGGGGAAGCTGTGCGGGGGGCCATGTTACCCCAAGGGGAACCCGCTTTTCCCGGGAAATTGGACACCTGACCTTTTCAAGATAATCAGCTGGATCGGCCCGGGTTTCCCCACACCAATGCCTTAGGGATCATCGGGGTTTAAACGGGTTCCTCCTTTTTTGGGCCCCCTCCAAATGCCATTTCCCTCCTGACCTCATCGCGCTGTACTCCTGCCCCCCTCCAACTGTGTCATTGTGCCACTGCCCCGAACTCATCGCTGCCGCCGTGACCTCCGCTCCATCATTGTGCCATTCTGTGGGTTCCCCCTGTTTTGCCCCCTCCAGAATGTCATTGTGCCACTGCCTGATCGCATGCTGCTGCTGTCGTGACCTCCACACTGTGTGATTGTGCCACTCTGTGCCTAAATACTGTTTTGCCGCCTCCAGAATGTCATTGTGCCACTGCCTGATCTCATACTGCTGCTGCCGTGACCTCCACACTGTGTGATTGTGCCACTCTGTGGCCTAATACTGTTTTGCCGCCTCCAGAATGTCATTGTGCCACTGCCTGATCTCATGCTGCTGCAGTCGTGACCTCCACACTGTGTGATTGTGCCACTCTGTGGCCTAATACTGTTTTGCCGCCTCCAGAATGTCATTGTGCCACTGCCTGATCTCATACTGCTGCCGCCGTGACCTCCACACTGTGTGATTGTGCCACTCTGTGGCCTAATACTGTTTTGCCGCCTCCAGAATGTCATTGTGCCACTGCCTGATCTCATACTGCTGCCGCCGTGACCTCCACACTGTGTGATTGCGCCACTCTGTGGCCTAATACTGTTTTGCCGCCTCCAGAATGTCATTGTGCCACTGCCTGATCTCATACTGCTGCCGCCGTGACCTCCACACTGTGTGATTGTGCCACTCTGTGGCCTAATACTGTTTTTCCGCCTCCAGAATTGTCATTGTGCCACTGCCTGATCTCATACAGCTGCCGCCGTGACCTCCACACTGTGTGATTGTGCCACTCTGTGGCCTAATACTGTTTTTCCGCCTCCAGAATGTCATTGTGCCACTGCCTGATCTCATACTGCTGCCGCCGTGACCTCCACACTGTGTGATTGTGCCACTCTGTGGCCTAATACTGTTTTGCCGCCTCCAGAATGTCATTGTGCCACTGCCTGATCTCAAACTGCTGCCGCCGTGACCTCTACACTGTGTGATTGTGCCACTCTGTGGCCTAATACTGTTTTGCTGCCTCCAGAATGTCATTATGCCACTGCCTGACCTCATGCTGCTCCTGCCGTGACCTCCACACTGTGTGATTGTGCCACTCTGTGGCCTAATACTGTTTTGCCGCCTCCAGAATGTCATTGTGCCACTGCCTGATCTCATGCTGCTGCTGTAGTGACCTCCACACTGTCTCATTGTGCCACTCTGTGGCCTAATACTGTTTTGCGCCTCCATAATGTCATTGTGCCACTGCCTGACCTCATACTGCTGCCGCCGTGACCTCCTGCTCTCGTCATTGTGCCACGCTGTGGCTTCCCTGTTTTGTCACCTCCAGAATGTCATTGTTCCACTGCCTGACCTCATGCTGCGGTGGCTGCCGACGTCACCTCCACACTCTGTCACTATTGTTGCCACCTGAGCTCTATTTTTGTTTATCCAGCTTTTGCTGGCATGACTTTATCAGGCTACATTCCCGCTTGAGTTTTTTGGTCAGTTTTGCCCTCTTAAGTGCCCAGGGAATTTTATAGTGAAGCGATTCTAAGAGCGGCGGCAGTCATCTGCGTGTCATACTAAAACACAACATTGTATGAAGACCAAACCAAGCTCCCTCTGCATATTTAAGCATGGCACAACGTTCTACAGCACCCTGCAGGCTCTGTGCAGCCTGGAAATAGCTGCTTTTTAACGCGATTCGTGCCGAAGTAATTCGGACCGAATTTATTTTTGTCGGAAAATTCAGCGAAGTGACCGAATCGAATTTTTGAGAAATTCGCCCATCTCTATCGCCTACACATTCTCCCAACACTATTCCCATCATATCTGACTTACAATTAATGTCGTTGGACGAAATGTCTGAATATGAGAAGAATGGGGTAAAATTTATTGCTTTAGAATGCATTAATGCCGATGATATGGTGAATAATACACAGGATCATAATATTGACCTAGACTTTACTCTACATGAAATCGATGATCCTACACAAAGTGAGTTTAGTCGCAATCTAACACCATTTCAGAATATTACAGAAAGAACGAGTGTCTCCTTAATCGACCTCACGTTTGAGGACTCTAATTCGGTAGCAATAGATTTAACACAAAAAGCACATTTCATTAAAGAAAAATTTGATAAAATAAAAAAAAATAAAAAAAAGAGTATAAAGAAATCAAAAGAAGGGAATCTCTTTCCTCACAAAATGATTCACCACAATCCCCACAACTCGCACAGAACTATAATAGTGAAAGTAATTATGTATTTACCCTGAACAGCTCTGTAGGGTCTCCTTTTTCAGGGGAGGACAACACTCCCCAAACAGAACCAATACCCCTGAATGTACAGAACCCCCTAAAAAGAAAAAATTCTATAGGGGAAAAAGGGCAGGGACCAGCCGGAAAAAAAGGCTGCAAAACTTAAAACAGATAAAAATATGGTAAATTTACAACAGGACAATACTATACTAAACGACACCACTTTAGTAAATTATGGAATTTTTAACCTGTCGGACCATACTTTATCACAAGCCGAAGTAAGCCTTTTATCAAAGGGACTGTTTTTTTGTCCCACTAACTACAAGATTGATAATTTTGAACTTTTTTTAGATCTTAATCAACTGACTCGGAAGCTCACCATAATGAGATTTTTTCAGATGAATCCTGACTATAATAATAAAAAATCTACACTAGAGAAGGAGAAGGAAGACAAGGATACACAACCTGTATTCAAACCAAAATCCAAGTTTTACCCTGTCTATGCACAAGGCCATTTACTAAAGACCTTCCACTATCTAATGACAGAGGAATTCCGTCTCGTTCAGTCCTGTAAGGGCAATAGTAATAAAACTAAAGAAGAAAAAATTGCCATTAAATCTTTACAAAACAATAGGGAAATAACAATAGGTCCTGCTGACAAAGGTGGAGGGATAGTGATCTTAAATCATACAGATTACCATAACGAATCTATCAGAAAATTATCAGATTCGAAATATTATGTAACCTGCCAGAGTGATGTTTTGGTTACAGCATGAAAAGAGCTGAATGACTTTCTTGATTTATCCCACAAAAGGGGCATTATTGATAAAGACACAAAATCATTTATTTATATACAAGAACCAAGCACCCCATTCTTTTATTACCTTCCGAAATTGCACAAAGATAAATGCAAACCTTCAGGAAGACCCATTATAGCAGGGATTAATTATTTTACCAGCAATTTATTACATTTTATTGATAGGTGGCTTCAACCTTACGTTTTTAATACCAAAAGTTTTTTAAAAGACTCTGGGGATTAAATTAATATTTTATCTGATTTTAAGGCAGAACCACATTATATGTTTGTAACCTTAGATGTAGCCTCCCTCTACACCAACATTTCACGCCGATTAGGGATTCAATGCATTTCATCGATTTTAGACACTGATTTAACTTTATCTAAACCTTTTAAAGAATTTAATTACCATGTTAAATTAAATTTTACTTATCTTTTTTAAAAAATATTAATATCTAAACCCCTATACATTACCACTACATACCTAGATGATACAGCATACTGTGCACTATCTGCCAGTGGAGTAATCGCCCTGATAAAGAGCGGCTCCGCTTTAATGACAGACAATGTCACACATGCTGTATAAACACCTTTAAATCCCAGCTACCCCACGCGTTTCCCCCATACAATTCCTAGGGTTCATCAGGGATTCAAAATTTCTCTCACTTTTGGAAAAAGAATACGCTATATACAACCATATATCACAACACATGTACTTCAAAATAAGATGAATAAACTGATACTTAGCTCAAGTGCTGCCAGGTATAATACGATAAATTCCCCCGCAGCACCTCTATACCTGGCACCCAAGATAAGAGGGATAGGTACCCCCTCTTATCTTGGTGCCAGCGTACTAGAGGTGCTGCGGGAATTTATCGTCTTTAACCCCTGGCAGCACTTGAGCTAAGTATCAGTTTATTCATCAAATTTTTGAAGTACATTTTTTGTGATATAGCGTTGTATATAGCGTATTCTTTTTGCCACAGGAGAGAAATTTTAAAATCCCCTATGAACCCTAGAATTGTAGGGGGGCAACGCGTCGGGCTAGCTGGGTTGTAAAGGGGTTTATACACGCATGTAGTGACATTGTCTGTCATTAAAGCGAGCCGCTCTTTATCAGGGCGATTACTACCACGGGCAGATAGTGCACATTATGCTGTATCATCTAGGTATGTAGTGGTAATGTAATAGGGTTTGGGATATTAATATTTTTTAAAAAAGATAAGTAAAAGTTAAGTTTTAACAGGGATTATTATTGCAGTGATATATGGTATAAAATCCTCTTTTTCATAAGAATTTGTAGTATTACTGATTTAACTTTATCTAAACCTTTTAAAGAATTTTTATTAGCAAGTATTAAATTCATCTTAGAAAACAATTTTTTTGAATATGAAGATAACCTGTACTGGCAGCAAAATGGCACGGCTATGGGGACCAAAATGACTCCGGCATATGCCAACCTTTTTATGAGTCGTTTTGAGGAAGATTTTATCTATTTAAGTCCTTTTTTTAATAATATTTTAATTTACAAAAGATATATAGATGATCTGTTTGTGATATGGAAGGGACCCGAAGATGAAATTCAAAAATTTGTTGAGCATCTAAATAAGAATAGTTGGGGCATATCATTTGTAGCACAGAGCAGCCTCAACTCCATAGATTTTTTAGATTTAGTAATCACTAAGGGTCCAGAAAAATTCATCACAGAGACATTTTTTAAGTCGGTAGACATCAACAGTTTTATTGATTTTAACAGCGCCCACCATAAGCCGTGGCTGACCAGCATCCCTTATTGTCAAATGAGGAGAATTAGAAAAAATTGCACAGAGCACCTCAAATTTAAAGAACAGTCAAATATCCTAAAAAACAGGTTTTTAGAAAAAAACTATCCAAAGAAATTGTTGGATGATGCGCTAATAAAAACAGATAAATTAACACAACAACACTGTTTGGTTCCCAAGTTGAAGAATGCGGAGAATAAAGATTTCTCAAAATGTGCGCTCATTACCCGTTTTAATACGGCTCACAGTAGAATTAAAGGTCTTCTACAGAAAAATTGGCACCTTTTAAAACGGGACCCTTATTTGGGCCCCATAATTCCGGAAAGACCGAATGTCATTTTTAGAAGAGCCCCAAACTTAAAAAGTTTAATTGCTCCCAGCAAGTTGAGAACTCAATATAAGGAGAACATACAGGTTAATAAAGCAAATGGGAGTTCTCCGTGTAGACGCACAGGTTGTTTGTGTTGTTCATGCATTCTGGACACTCAGGAATTTTGTTCAAATACTACTAAAGAAAGATTTCAAAACCTCTAGATTGTACCAGCCAATATGTAATTTATTTAATCCGGTGTGTATGCGGTAAACAATATATTAGTCGCACAAAATGCCCCTTACATATCAGATTAAATGGGCACAGGGCCAGTACCAAAAAGGGAGATATACGACAAAGTGTATCTTGCCATTTAAAGAACTTTCATGAAGGTAATTTTTCAGTTATCTCTATAACACCTATAGATCAAATTCCAGCAAGTTGCCCTAACAGGTTTCAGGTACTGCAACGTAAAGAAATCTTCTGGATGTATCGTATGAAGATGATACATCCAGAGGGATTAAATGAGATAACAGAGACTATTATAATTTAGGAATATACACTATGGCATCAAGATATACTGGCATTTAGGAATTTATATAATTTTATCTAGGCACTCTGGTATATTGATATTTTCATTTATCTAGGGGATAGTGCAATATATATACATATATATATTTTCTCTTTTTTATTAGTTTAGTTTTATGATTGCTAAATTATAATATATAAGTTATAGAGATAGTATGAATGTGGTATTAAATGTGTATATAATTGTTCATTGATGTTTAGATATACTATTAATATGTACTGATTTGCTCAAGTAACATCATGACAAGCTGACCACTATTAGGAATGAACAATGGAGGTTTCTCTACTAATTATAGGCAATCATTGTTAGTTGAATTTGTATTTAAAGGTGGTGTGTTAGTGTTGATGCGATACCCCTGAGGAAGCGCTGATCCAGGTGCGAAACACAAAACGTTGGGTTTTATGTCAGTTGTATTTTAATTGGAAGTATCGAATTTTCGAGCTTCTGTAATAAAGCTCTTTTAATACCTTGAAGTTCCCAAACAAATTGGCGCCGACAGTTCCTATTTTTTTAATTTGTCTTTATACTTTAACCTGACTATCATGAAGTTCGGGTATTGAAGGATCCTGTGGCAGCCGTTTGGATTGGAGATTTGAGAAGACGCTATACAGAGTGTTGTGCCTCCGTGTTGCACAACTAAAGAAGGTAAAGCATATACGCTATTTGTAATCTGAATGTTCAAAACCATCTTCACTATTTGTGCGCCTGTCTTTTTTCTTTCTTTTATATATATATATATATTTTTATATATATATATATATATATATATATATATATATATATATATATACACATATATACACACATACACATATATATACACATACACATATATATATATATATACACATATATAAATACATATATACACACATATATTCACATATATATACATGTACATATAAATATATATATATATATATATATACATATAAATATATAAATACATATAAATATATATACATATATATATATACAAAAATAAATATATATACATATACATATAAGTATATATACATATACATACAAATATATACAAACATACAAATATATACATATACACATATACATATAAATATATACATACATATACATATAAATATACATACTAAAATATACTATATATACATATATATACTATAATATATATACATATAAAATATAATATATTATACATTATATATATCTAAAATATACATATAAATATATATACATATACATATAAATATATAATATATACATATACATATAAATATATATATATACATATACATATAAATATAAAAATATACATATACATATAAAATATATATACATATAAATATATTACATATTAATATAAAATATAAAATATACAATAAAAATAAATAAAAATTATAACATATAAATATAAATATATACATATAAAATAAATAAATATTATACATATATATAAATATACATATATATAATATATATAATATATATAAAATATATATATATATATCATAGCAATTAAAATAAGGATAATACGAGGATAATACGATAAAACCACTAATCCTGTTAAGGATAGTTTAATGGTGTTTAAAAGAATTTGCTCATAAAAACACTTAACATAAAACTTAACGCGTTTCTCGCGGTACACCCGCGCTTCATCAGAAGTAATGATTTAAATCTCCCTTCTGGCGGGCTTTTATAGTGGTCTCATTTGTACACTTAATCAGTTAATTGCTCAATCACCCTTCTCGTTAACACTATGTTACAATCACCATTACACTGCCGAGAGGCGTTTAAAGAACATATTAAAACTGTAAAAGTATCTTTGACCTAACAGACACTTTTATTCTAAATGTATCTAGTGTCTAACAGACACTTATATTTTAATGTATCTATTGCTTCAAAAGGTCTAAGTACCCTAGTTGTTTCAATCCTGTTTGTGTATTTCTATCGGCCCGCTGGCCTCATATGTTTGCATTTACAAGAAGCTGATAGCATACATTTACAACTGCTGCAGCTTTGCAGATGTTTCTCTCTTGTCTATCGGATAGTTGTGGACATCAGTTGTGTTATTGATCTTATTTATTTATTAACTCATCAGCTAAGATTCTCTTTGTTCTGAGAGTTATTAATATCGCATATATCTATCATAAATGTGTGTCCTCAATATGTCTCAATCTGGGGGCTGTGATATATGCACTCGCTGCTGTTATATAAATTAGAGATCTATTGTGCTTGGTGTCAAAAATGTAGTGTGTCCGTTATTGTTCTATAAATGGGACTATCCCCGTGATTAGGATTCTTCCTTGCAATATATCTGCTATTGCTATTCTACATATTGTTTTGTCCATATTATATACATCCGTTATTATTTTATAGATTGGACAATCCCCAATATTGTGATACTACCCTGTGGTATAATTACTATTGTGTTTCTAAATAGCATTTTACTAATTAGATGTGAAACATTTTGATTTTTGTGAATACTAATTTTGCTTGTAGTATATTCTACCATTAAAACGTGTACGGAGCAGTTTAAGCTATGGATCTCGAGCTTCTATGATCCAGATAGAGATGTACAATATTTTTATGGATTATGTTGAACATAGTTCAAGATAGTAACTTAGTTGTTATTAAATTTACTTATACCAATGATGTTCGAGGAAACTATATAGACGAAGTAGTGAGAAGAGGTGTAGATACTTGAACTAATTCCGAATTAATTCCACTACTTCGTTAAGACCCTGTGGAGAGATAGTCTTTAGTGTGTACATCCAAAACAGCTCTCTTTTCTGGAGTTGTTGAAATCTATTTGGATGTTCGTCTGAAACTCTATCTATGGGCGTAATTCTAAGGTCTTCAAAATTCTGATGATGTACCTCTTTGAAATGGTTAGAGACACCTTGTTTGATGTCTCCCTTTTTAATGCTGCATCTATGACCATTAAGACGTATGTTCAGGGGACATATCGTGCGACCTACATATTGCATGCCGCATGTGCACTGAATTACATAAATCACATAGTTTGATTTACAAGTTAAGGTAAACTTAATCTGGAATTTTTCTTTCGTTATTGCTGATTCAATGTATTTGGTACTGACGATACTTTGGCAACATAGGCACCCCGGGGCTTTACATTGGACACTACCTAAGTTTGCAGATGCTTTAGTTATATTAGACATATCTTTCTTCGTGATTCTGCTTGGTGCCAGGATACCTTTTAAATTGGGTGCCCTCTTGTATATAATGGAGGGCTTCTCAGGAATGATTTTATTCAAAATGGGATCTTTTAAAATAAGGTGCCAATGCACAATCTAAGGAGCTTTTTTCTTTTTCAGTTGTAGTGTGTGCAGTCTTAATAAGACATTCTTTTTGCGATAAAGCACCATTTTTTGCATATGCATCCTTCAGAAGTTGTTCTGGATAATTCTTGTACCTAAACCGCTCTCCCAATAACTTTGCTTGTTCTGTGAAGGTGCCGTCCTCTGTGCAATTTCTCCTGACCCTTTTTAGTTGGCCATAAGGGATATTTGTGAGCCAGGGTTTATAGTGTGCACTGGAGAATTCGATTTAGCTGTTGGTATCTACTGTTTTGAAATGGTTCGATGTAATAAAGCGATTCCCAGACTGAGAAATTTTTAAATCAAGAAATTAAATTTCCTGGTGATGGAATTGGGATGTGAAGGAGATACCAAATTTATTATTATTTAAATGAGCTACAAATTTTGGTATTAATTCTTGTGGGCCCTGCCATACAATAAAGAGGTCATCTATGAATCTTCTAAAAATCGAAACATATTTATAATCATGGTATGTATACATATGTTCCATTTCGAAACGACCCATAAATAAATTAGCGAAGGCAGGGGCTAATTTTGAGCCCATCGCAGTACCTCTGGACTGCCAGTAGATGGCGCTGTCATATTGGAAGTAATTGTTCTCCAAAACATATTTCAGACCTTTTACTAAAAATATTCTGAAGAGCTCAGTAAGAGTCTCATCATTGTTCAAAAAGTACTCAACGCACTCTATACCTAGATTGTGCTGGATATTTGAGTACAACGATGATACATCTAAGGTTAGAAAAACGCATTTATCATTAATTTCCAGATCAGACAAGATTTCAATTAAATGTACCGAATCTCTAAGGTAACTATCTAATTTTTTTACATATTTCTGTAAGTGTAAGTCGATGAAATGGGCCAAATTGCTGGTAGGTGAATTTATACTTGATATTATTGGCCTCCCCGGTGGTGCTGTTAGGCATTTGTGCAATTTGGGAAGGTAATAGAAAAAAGGTACGTTTGGTTCTCTAATAAATAAGAAGTGTTTTAATTTCTTATCTATTACACCATCCCTTAGGGCTTCTTGAAAAATAGTATTTAGTTCTTTTTGTATGGTGGGGAAGGGATCATGAGAGCAGGGCTTATAGTAGGTCAAGCTTCAATAAACAATAGAAGGAACCAATTTAACAGCTAAATAGCTTAGTCCATATTTTATTGCAATATCCAACACAGAAGTGACACACGTATATTGTATAAGCATAAAAGGTTTTCGGCATGCATGCATAAGAAAGGTATCCTTTACCTGTGATACAACGCTGCATAAGCAGTAGTGAGGAGCTGCTCAGACACCGGCCGTACACTCAAGATGCAACGTTTCGAGAGTCCCTGCCCTCTTTGTCAAGCTTGACAAAGAGGGCAGGGACTCTCGAAACGTTGCATCTTGAGTGTACGGCCGGTGTCTGAGCAGCTCCTCACTACTGCTTATGCAGCGTTGTATCACAGGTAAAGGATACCTTTCTTATGCATGCATGCCGAAAACCTTTTATGCTTATACAATATACGTGTGTCACTTCTGTGTTGGATATTGCAATAAAATATGGACTAAGCTATTTAGCTGTTAAATTGGTTCCTTCTATTGTTTATTGAAGTTTGAAATACTACGGGGCAAGAGGAAACCCGGATAAGGCACCAGGGCATGACATGCAAAATTTCTATAGCGGTAAAGGATTTAAATGAGCTTATAGTAGGTTTCATCTGCAAGGATTTTTAAGGATTCTTTGTGGTAATCGTTATAATTAAGGAGAACTACCCCTCCCCCTTTGTCTGCGGGACGGATAACAATTTCCTTGTTTGTTCGAAGACTTTTTAGGGCTTTAGACTGTTCCTTTGTTAGGTTAGATTTTGTTAAACTAGGTTCTAATTTTTGTAAATCGGATAATACCAACTCTTGAAAAGTTTTTAGGTAATGGCCCTGGGAGCTAATTGGGTAAAAATTTGATTTTGGCTTCAGATCAAATTCGTTTAGTGTGGACGACTCACTGTTAGTTATTTGATTTGTCATGGGGTTGCTGGTGAAGTGACGTTTCAATGTTAGTTTCCGTATGTACTTATGAATGTCCAAAAAAAGTGAAAATTGATCAAGCTTGTTATTGGTGGGACAAAAATATAATCCCTTACTGAGTAATTCTATTTCACCTTGTGTTAAGGTGTGACAAGATAAATTGAATACCCCATTGTCACCCAGATTATAAGTAATGAGCTGCTATCTAGTCTGGGTGACGCAAGCAGTCTTTCTTTCCTGAGGGTCCCTCCCCTGCTACCTCTGTGGAACCTTTTCTTTTTATTCGATTGTTTTTCTTTGGTAATAAATTTATAGTGGTGTCTTGGGGAATCTCGACTAAAAAAGAAGGTATGGAGTCAATATGGTCTATTAGTGATTCTTCCAATGTAGTAGTAGACGTGTCATGTGTAGTAATTTGCGATTGGGAAGGAAGTGAGTGTGTTAAACTAGGATAATAACTGTCTGATTTTGAACGATTATGTTCTTTTTTAATTTGTTCAAATCTGCTTAGAATTAATTGTGCCTGCTGTGAAAGTTCTTTGTACTTTGATGGTGGTTCTACCTCTAATGATTGGGTATTGGAGAGATTGAGGCAGATCTCAAATGGGTCTTCTGAATTACTAACTATAGAGTCTGGCTGTATGACCTCTGTGGAGATAAATCTCGTA
>JAODAL010031358.1:20000-45000 GCA_025379985.1 Phyllomedusa bahiana
CACATTATAAACCATTGCTTCTCAATATCCCTTATGGACAGCTCAAACGGCTGCGCAGAAACTGTTCAGGCACTACTACATTTGAAAAACAAACAAAAATCCTGGAAAATAGATTTTTAGAGAAGAAATACCCTCCAAGTTTACTAGCAGATGCATATGCAAGAACTAAAATATTGAAGCAAGAGGACTGCTTAGAGAAACAACATACCAAGGTAATCACTAAGGGCTTCAGTAACTTTTCGATTATTACCCAGTACAGTTCTTCTCATGGGGAAATCAAAAAAATTCTCAATAAACATTGGCATCTTGTTCAAAGAGATCCTATATTAGGCCAGGTTATTCCAAAAAGACCTGGTATAATATTTAGAAGAGCACCAAACTTGAAAGGCATATTAGCCCCTAGCAAGATTAGAAATCCCGCATCAGACACTAATGTATCTATTGGTGTTACGGGGAGTTCTCCATGTAATTCCAAGGGATGTCTCTGCTGTATCAGTATCACTAAAACTAATCTTATTACATTTTGTATAACGAAAGAAGTATTCCCTATTAAATTTCCTTTATCTTGTAAATCCCAATACGTGATCTACGTTATACAATGTACATGCAAGTTGCAGTACGTTGGATGTACAATTTGCCCATTAAGGGTAAGGTTAAATGGACATAGGTGCAGTATCAGAAAAGGTGACATGAAACAAAGTGTTGCCAAACATTTTAATGAAATACATCAACGGAATTTCTCTGATCTCTCCATAACTCCTATTGATATGATTCAATCTGATACCTCAAATAGATTCCAACAACTTCAAAAGCGGCAACTTTACTGGATGTTTCGTCTTTTGACAATACATGCACAGGGACTCAATGATATTGTTGAATTGATACGTTAGAGTGAACATTTATATGAGTATAATACATACAACATCAAATAAAATAATATATATAATATCAAACAAAATCAACACATGAAAGGAGGTATATTCTACACATACATGGTAATAGGCGGTTTCTATCAATGTGTATTCTAAGATTCTGTTTAATATAACTTGTTACTGTTTGTAGGTCACAATGTATCTCTTTTATGTGCTGCCCTTAGAGTTAGTATATCCTCCTTAATTGCTTTTATTGTAGTTTTACAGTAAGCTGTGATCTATACTGATTCTGTGGTAATTACTATTACTCTGTAGCCTGAGATACATAACATCCAAAGATAGCAATATTTGTAACCAAGTTCTCAGTTGATTGTTTGTAAGCCATAGGGAGCATACGATCAGAATCAGCATTCATAATAAGTTGCTTTATGCTCTATATTAACGGTACAGATTGGAGTTTTCTTCGAATGTAGGTCCCTGCGAAATTTTGAACACTGGTATATATTACCCATTAAACTCTGGTTCCTTTTTTTTTTTTTTTGTCTTTCTCTCATGTCTAAACTCAGTAGTTCCCTTTTTTTTTTTCTTCTTCTTCTTCTCCTTTCTCTCATACCTAAACTCAGTGGTTCCCTTTTTTTTTTTTCTCTCTCTCTCATACCTGCACACACACTGCGGTTTATGAGGGGATGATAGATCAGGTTTTTCTATACACTTTACCCACTTTTATACATAGATATATTTTAAGGTAATTTATTACTCATACTATGTAGATGGGAATATACCCTTTAGAACAAGTCAGTCCTTTTTAACACATACCAATCTTATACAGTATAGAGTTCACCTTCATCACAATATATTACAGAGTGCAATCTTTTTTCTAAAACACGTAAGATCACCTTTATACAATGCGATCGGTTTTCTTAGATGCATGCACGCAAGGTTATGTTCACATAGGGCAATTCGTTCATTCAGACGTACACCAGACTAGATTCATATAATGTCATTGTGGGGGGATTGATATCCTATCCTCACCAACTGAACTGACAAAACTATATATGTCATATGAATTCTATCTTTAAAATCTTCGCACATTATATGTAAATACTATGTTTTTTTTGTTTTTTTCAGACTAGGTCTGTACTATACAATGGGATTTAAACAGATATAAATATATTCAATTCGACAGGTTGGGTATTTACTCTTTGTTTTGTTTTTGTTACATATCTACTCAGTTATTATCACCGCCGATCAATGATTTATATTTTTAAGTTTGGATTTTATAAATTATAAATCCCAAATTTTTATTAGTTGTTTTATATATATTTCAACAATTCAATCTATTATATACATCATATTACTCTTTTTTTCAAGCAGTAATTATGTGAGTTAACAAAGAAGATTCCAGTGCATTTTCTCTGAGACGCTAGAGTTGGTGTGTCATGAATGCATGATTTCCAAATGTATCGTGCATCTTACGTTTTCCATCGCTAGCTAGGAAGTTACCTAATTGATTTACACACACTCCGTCCATTCACAGCCGCTGTGAGTGCACACAGGAATCCAGATTGTGCAACGCCGCCTGTAATTAGCTCACAAACCGGGTGAGTCTTCGCTGGATCCATCCGTTTTCTATTTAAATCTCTGTTATACTGTCTGCATTTGTACCTCTGATGAAGCTTGGGTGTTCCATGTGAAACGTGTCAGGCCTTTTTATTGTAATCTTTTAAGTGTGAGATCTAAGGTCTCCATTTTTAAATAAATTACTTACTTTACACCATTTTTCTACACCTGGCACCATTTGTGTACGAGCGACATAGTCCCTTTTTGTATACAGCCTATTTTATATATATATATATATATATATATATATATATATATATATATATATAAATACTAGAGATGGGCGAGTTTCTCAAAAATTTGATTCGCCGAATTTTCCGACAAAATTCGTTTCGGCCCGAATTACTTCGGGACGAATCGCGTTAAAAAACAGCTATTTCCAGGCTGCACAGAGCCTGTAGGGTGCTGTAGAATGTTGTGCCATGCTTAAATATGCAGAGGGAGCATGGTTTGGTCTTCATACAATGTTGTGTTTTAGTATGACACGCATATGACTGCCGCCGCTCTTAGAATCGCTTCACTATAAAATTCCCTGGGTGCTTAAGAGGTCAAAACTGACCAAAAAACTGAAGCGGGAATGTAACCTGATAAAGCCATGGCGGCGCCAGCTGGAAAAAAACAAGCTGAGGGCTCAGGTGACAACATCAGTAGGCCAGAGAGTGGCACAGTGACAGAGTGTGGAGGTGATGGCAGCAGCCACAGCAGCAGCAGCATGAGGTCAGACAGTGGCACAATGACATTCTGGAGGTGGCAAAAACAGGAGTAGGCCACAGAGTGGCACAATGGCACAGTGTGTAGGTCACGGCAGCAGCCACATCAGCAACATGAGGTCAGACAGTGGCACAATGACATTCTGGAGGTGGCAAAACAGTAGTAGGCCACAGAGTGGCACAATGACAGAGTGGAGTTGACGGCAGTAGCAGCATGAGGTCAGAGAGTGGCACAATGGCAGTGTGGATGTCACAGCACCAGCAGCAGCAGCATGAGGTCATAGAGTAGCACAATGACAGAGTGTGGAGTTGGGTGGCAATACCAGTCCCTGGTAAAGATGGTTGGTGGCAGATGGAGAAACTGTCAGCAGATGTGTGGCATCAGACGGGTGGCGGCATCAGAATAGTGGCTGAGGCAGGTAGTTTGAATCCAGACTCATTTCTCAAAGTTTTGGTGAGGCGTCATGGCTGATGTAATCTGACGCCTAAGGCATTGGTGTGTGGAAATCCTGGCCGATCCATGCTTGATTCATCTTGACAAAGGTCAGTCGTTCCACATTTCCCGTGGACAAGCGGGTTCTCGTTGGGGTAACGATGAACACCCGCTCTGATGCCACACTACTGACCGGACAGCGTCTCCACTGCAAACTCGGCAAGTTGCTGCCACACATCCAGTTTTGCTGCCCAGTAGTCCAGCGGATCTTCTAACTGGGGTGGCAGAGTTCATCTGGACCATTAAATGATGGCAAAGAGAAACAGCTCCCTTCTGCATAGGTGGTGGAGCCTTGACTGGCTGCAATGGCATGCGTGCCACTGGCCGCTGCTGCGGTAGGATGGACCACCACATCTGAGCCACGGTTCTCCCAGGCCACCGGATGGTGATGCTGCATGTGTTGACGCAGGGCCGTGGTGCCAATATTAGCTCCCTGGCCACGCTTCACTTTCTGCCCACAGATTCTACATATACCATATTCGGCTCCTCCGGTGTCTTAGCAAAGAACTACAACACCGCTGAGTAGCTGATTTTACCGCCAACGCTCCGCACTGAGTGACTACTACCGCCGCTGCCTCGCTGAGCCCCTGTGCTGCTACTTTCTTGGACCTGCGAAGTGGTTTTCTACCCCGTGGCGGCTTGGCTCCTGACCCCACACTGTTGCTACCCTGCTGACTCACGGCCACACAACCCACTTGCTGGCTGCGCCGCTGCCTGACACGCAAGCTGCCGCCCTTTTCTCCTGACGATGATGAAGCCCTTGCTTCACCCGGTTCCCAAGTGCGGTCGGCTACATCATCATAGATTTGTGTTTCATCGTCATTGCTGTCCTCCTCACCGGTCTTGGTATGCAGAGGCTGATCCCTCACAACTTGACCTCCCATGCCACTCTCCACATCTATACTTTGCCGCCTACTGCAAGAAGCAGGGGATATTGGCCCCATTTCTTCGCTGCCAAGTAGCTGCTGACTGTCCTCCTCATCCTCGCTGTATAGTGGCACTGAGCCCAGACCACATAGTAGATCTCTGGCTGAGGGAACCGGATGGGACAGAGGCGGGTTGAGGACAGGTGAGGGCCGCTGACCCGCTCCCGGGCCATGCCAACTAAGGGTTGTGTCTGACGTTCCCACTGACTCTTGGCTGGGGTTGTCAGATGTCATCTGGGAGGAAGTGGATGACCTAGTCAACCAATCAAGAACCATTGGGTTGCTGAACAACACACGGCCACTAGATGACACCGGCAGTTCTGGCCTCACCGAGTGACCCCTGCTGCGACGTCCCCTTGCTGTGCTGCGACCTGTGCCTGCTCCAGGAATGTTTGTGCCACTACCACTCTCATGTGAAGAGCCTGCCACCTCTCTGTCTGACATACTGTTTGTTCTAAAATGTACAGACTCTGTTTAATGAAGATATCTGTATATGATAAATACACACCCTGTATTTGACTCCAAATGAACCCAGTAACAAGCTTGGGTAACCCTTGGATATAAATTGCGCTCCACAAATGGCCAGGAAAAATTTACTTGTATGTGCCGTTTAAAAAACACTGTGTATTTTACTGAATATAAAAGCACAAACAGGCTTAATTAACCTTCGGATATGAAGGTTAAATTTCTTCTTTGAATTACCAGCTTTGTAGCATGTTAAAACAGCGTGTATTTTACGGAACACAACAACAGAAAAACTCGTAATTAACCTTCGGATATGAATTATGCTACAGGCAAAATTTCTTCTTTGGCGGTGAAAAAGAACGTTTCTTTTACTGAGTACAACTGCAGAAAAATACTTAGTTAACCCTTGGATGTAAATTGCGCAAAAGAAATGAGCAACCAAAAATTAAGTGACATTTGGATTGTAAAAAAGCTGTTTCTTTAACTGAATACAACAGCAACAGGCTTAGATAACCCTTGGATATTCAATGTGCTTAAGAACTAAGCAGACAGCATTAAAATGTATATGCAGCTGAATTGGACACACACTGGACATCAGTTTCAATACCCCAAAAATCAGAATTAGAACGTAAGAGAAGCAGTCTCTGAGACAAGCTGTGACACCCCCCAAAAATCGCTGTATTAATGTGAGTTCTTTAGTATGAGACATCATAAGCAGCAGCGGCAGCACCTTCCCTACTTAGCACAGTGAGAGCGATGTGAGCTGCCAGCGTCGCGCCCGGACTTATATAGTGCGGTGACGTCACAGAATCCCGCCGGTCTCTGGCTTCATCTCTGCACATGTCATGTAGGCTACGCCTTTCTTCCTCCCAGACGTCTTTGCCTCATGTAACGCCATGTGCTCGCAGCCATTTTATCAATTAAAAACACACTTCGTTCACGCGAATCACCCCAAACTTCGACTTCGTTCAGAATCTAACTTTTCCTGAAATTCTAAACGAATTCCACTTCGTTAGAATCAATTCGCCCATCTCTAATATATACATATATAAACACAAATATATATACATATATATGCATACATATATATACACATACATATATATATATATATAATATACACTCACCGGCGACTTTTTTAGGTACACCTGTGCTACTGCTCGTTAACACTTAATTTCTAATCAAAATCACAGGGGCGGCAACTCAGTGCATTTAGGCATGAAACATGGTCAAGACAATTCTCCTGTAGTTCAAACCGAGCATCAGTATGGGAAGAAAGGTGATTTGAGTGCCTTTGAACGTGGCATGGTTGTTGTGCCAGAAGGGCTGGTCTGAGTATTTCAGAAACTGCTGATCCTTGGGATTTTCACGCACAACCCATCTCTAGGGTTTACCGAGAATGGTCCGAAAAAGAAAAAACATCCAGTGAGCGGAAAGTCCTGTGGGCGGAAATGCCTTGTTGATCCCAAGGTCAAGGAGAATGGCAGACTGGTTCGAGCTGATAAAAAGGCAACAGTGACTCAAATAGCCACCCGTTACAACCAAGGTAGGCAGAAGAGCATTTTTGAATGCACAGTACGGCGAACTTTGAGGCAGAGGGGTACAGCAGCAGAAGACCACCCCGGGTGCCACTCCTTTCAGCTAAGAACAGGAAACTGAGGCTCCAATTTCCCCAAGCTCATCGAAATTGGACAGTAAAAGTTTGGGAAAAACTTTTGCCTGGTCTGATGAGTCTCGATTTCTGCTGCGACATTCGGATGGTAGGGTCAGAATTTGGCGTCAACAACATGAAAGCATGGATCCATCCTGCCTTGTATCAACGGTTCAGGCTGGTGGTGGTGGTGTCAAGCTGTGGGGAATATTTTCTTGGCACTCTTTGGGCCCCTTGGTACCAATTGAGCATCGTTGCAACACCTTGTGGAATCTAATGCCACGAAGAATTGAGGCAGTTCTGAAGGCAAAAGGGGGTCCAACCCGTTACTAGCATGGTGTACCTAATAAAGTGGCCGGTGAGTGTATATATACACACACACATATATATATACATACACACACATATATACATATATACATAAAAGTAGATCGCAAATGCAGGTCCGCGTCGCACTTCTCCGTGAGATAGCACAAAAGCTCCAAAGTATTTTAAAACTATGGGCTGTATTAAGAAGGTGCAGAGCAGTAGTGCACTCTAGCACATAAAAGCAACTAAAATCTTACGTGTTTCGCGCCAAGAAACCGGCGCTTCCTCAGAGATACTTTGTGTGGACATGTGTCTATTTTTAAAGAGGAAAAAACTTTGAGACTCTCGGTTCACATATCATGATCAGAACATGTTTAAGCTGCCCACGACTTTCAACGTGGTCTCAAACAGATTTGAGACCACGTTGAAAGTCGTGGGCAGCTTAAACATTTTCTGATCATGATATGTGAACCGAGAGTCTCAAAGTTTTTTCATGTATGATAGATAGCATAAGTGCTTCTTTAGGGATTTCGACGTAGTGTATTTTTAAAGAGGATCTCAGGTTACAATTGGAAGAATCGCTTGTCTATCTTAGTCATACATAACAAAGCTCTTGATTGGATTACAGAGGTGTCAATCAAGGTATTCTTTATCTCTTGTTGAGACGAACTTATTGTTTGGATCAAAGAGATGTTCATCAAAGGAAAAGAACGCGTTTGAAATTGCAATCGTGTGAATGTCCTTGTTACACAAGAAACTCCGTAGCAATTTTAAGAATAAAAACTTTTTAATTGAAAGCCTTTATCCTGGGCTTTTTTTTATTTTCACTGCACTTGCGCCGGGTCAGTTTTTCCTTTTTTCCTCTTGGCAATCTTCTCCTACCGGTTCACCGAACGGAGCTCCAGAGACCAGCGGCTGCCGTAGTTAAGGGCTACAGGATACAAATAGCCCTGCAAGTGCTTATGAGTGTTGTGCCTCTACATTAGTAGCGCAACACCAAAAGGTGAGAATATATCATCACTTTCCACCTAATACCCCTATTATTACAGTATAACACTATTGTGCGCCCCCTCTCTTTTTTCTTTTCCCTGCATATACGTACTTGTTACACAAGTGTTACATCTTGTAACACACAGAGGAGAGGTAATACAAAGTAAACAAACTATGCATACACCTAAACAAAGCAGGACTAGATTAAAACATTAAGACAATAAACATAAAACTCCTAATGTAAACATTGAGTGGAGGGAGGTAGTGTTGCTGGGAGCTCTCCCTTTCTACTGAAAATGAATAAGACATGATCTCTGACTGTGTCTGTAGTTCCCTGGATTGATGCAAGGAATGTATGCCTTCTTAGGGAGAAAAGAACACTCGGTCTCTGCTTGTATAAAAAATCAGCAAAACCTGTACATACAATGTGTTGATGTTTCATACAAGGTAAGAACAGATTGCATATGTTTGTGTTCAGTATTAATATACTGTACAGATAATACCACGTTTTTTAGGAATAAAAGTGCAACGGATGCCTAAAGTAATGAAACCTTATATCATCACCTGGAGGTTGTGATATACTGGCTACTGGTAAGAAAGAAAAAGCTATATTGAAAAGATAAAATATTAGGGTATGTTCAAAGTTTTGGGTAAAAAAAAAAAAAAAAAAAAACATACATATTAATTATTTCAGGAATTATGGTGATGGGTAAAAATTTTAAGGAAAATGGGCGAATTTCAAAAAAAAATTCGTTTTCGGTCACTTCGAAAAATTTTTTTTTTTTCCGAAAAAAATTTTTTTTCTTTTCCCGTTTTAAAATTTCCCGGCACGAATCGCAGTTAAAAGCAGCTTTTTCCCGGTGCACAGAGCCTGCGGGTGCTGAAAAAAACGTTGTGCCATGTTTAAAATATGCGAGGGGATGGTTTGGTCTTCTTAAAATTGTTGTGTTTTTAGTATGACAGGGAAAGTTTGATTTGCCGCCGCCCCTTAGAATCGTTCACTAAAAAATTTTCCCGGGCATTTAAAGGGAGGGCAAAAAAAGCCCAAAAAAACTCAAGCGGGAAGTAGCCTGAAAAGTCATCCCAAAGCGAAAGCTGGAAAAAAACAAAGCTGAGAGTTTCAGGTGGAAACTTTAGTGACAGAGTGTGGAGGCCCCCGGGGGCCCGGCCACGAAAGGCATGAGGCCCAGGCAGTGGCACAATGACATTTGGGGGTTTGGCAAAAAAACGGGGGAAAGCCAGAGGGGGCCAATGACTTTTAACCCGGGGGGTTCACAGGGGCAGCGTATGGGGTTTTCAGGAGGGGCACAATGAAAAATTTTTGGAAAAGGGGCAAAACAGGGGGGAACCCACGGGAATGGCAAAATCACACAGTGTGGAGGTAACGACAGAGCAGCATGAGTTTCGGCAGTGGAAACCAATGCCCATTCGGAGGCGGAAAAAAACAGTTTTTGGCCCGGGAGTGGCCCAATGTTTACAGTGTGGGGTCCAAAAGCAGCAGAAATGAGATCGCAGTGGCCAAAAATGAAAATTGGGGCGGCAAAACATTTATTGGGCCCAACAGAGGGGCCCAAAATAAATTGCAGTGGGGGAGGTCAGGGCCCAGCAGCAGCATGAGTTTCAGGCGGGACAATGACATTCTGGAGGCGGCTTAAACGTATTAGGCCACAGAGGGCAAAAATCACACAGTGGGGGGAGGTCCGGCCCCAGCGGCAGCATGAGATAGGCAGTGGCACAATGACATTCTGGGGGTTGGAAAAACGGGGAGGAAGCCCAAGAGTGGCACAATGACAGGCGGGGGGTCAGGGGAGGCAGCAGCATGAGGTCGGGAAAGTGGCACAAGACACAGTGTGGTGAACATGGCAGCACCACGCAGAAAGATGGGGTTTCAGACAGGGCACAATGCAAAAGTGGGTATGTCACGGCAACAGAACACCCAGCAGCAGCAGGGAGGTCTTTAGAGGGGGGGCACAATGACAGAGGGGTTGAGGTGGGGGTGGAAAAAACCAGTCCCGGGTAAAGATGGGGGAAGGCGTTGCGGAAACTTGTCGCAGATGTGTGGCTTTGGCAAAAGGGGCCCGGGCATCGGGAAATAGTGGCTGGGGGCAGGTAGTTTAAACCCCCAGACGGGACGAAAAGGCATTGGGGGTGTGGGAAATCCCTGGCGATCCCGTGATTCATCTTGACAAAGGTAAAGGTTTTCCCCACATTTCCCGTGGCCCAAGGGGTTCTCTTGGGGTTTAACGAGGGCCCCCCGCCCCCAACTAAAGCCCCGCTTGATCCCAAACTTACTGGCCCCGGGCCCCGGGGACAGCTTCTCCACTGAAAAATTTGGGGAAGTTGCTGCCAACACCCAGTTTGGCTCCCCAGTGGGACAGCGGTTTCTTCAAAACTGGGGTGGGTGGTGTGTCAAAGTAGGCCCAAAAAATTTTGGGTTTTCGGGGGATGCTCCAGGTCTGTGTTGCTGGCGACTGCCTCCTAAATAGACGGGTAAAGGAAGCTGCTCATCAGTGACTCCAGATTTGGTTACTACTGAGGGGAGTGGAAATGCCCCAACCCCCCCCCCACCTTCCCCAAAGCAGCCGCGGCAGGGTAGTCCGGGGGGTGCTGGGAAAACCCCCCGGCCCGACCTGTTCAGGGGAGGGACAAAGGGAACCATTAGGCAGAACCCAAATGATTCCCTGGGTTTTCCCCTATAGTTTTTGGGTTTTGGGGTTCTTATCTTAAATTTAGCGGGGGGAAAAAAGGCCCCAAATTTTTGGGCCCGGTTTAGCGAGGGCCCAAATAGGGTGGGGGGCCCAAAAGTCACCCCTTCGCGGATGCTGACTATTGGCTGTCATAGCCAGGAAATAAGAAGCTGGGGCCATCTGCACAAGGGGACTCCGGGGGGCTCCCTGCCTCCTTTTCCCAAATGTAAAATCCCCACAGTGCTTGGGGGTCATCTGCCTCGTCTTCCTAAATCTCCATCCCCCTCCTCCAGCTGCCCCTGCTCCTCCCCCTTTTGTCCCCTGGGTAAAAAATCCCTCATTTCCTAGAAAAATGCTTCTGCCCCCAATGTCCCTCCCCCTTTTCCTTTTTTTTAGTCCCCCCCCAAAACTCATGTGGCCACGGGGATGTAGTCCCCAACGTCCCAGTCCCTGCCCAGACAGATTTTTCGATCTTTCCGGGGACTGAAGCGGGGAATGATGTTATTCATCCAGTAGCCCTGGCGCCCTGAAAAATTGGGGGTTCCCCCTCCTCAAAGGGCCCCTTAAAAACGGCAGGTTCAGCATGAGCTCCCACTGGCTGACATAAAAGTTACACAGGGGGGGTACTTCTGTCGGCCGGGAAATAAATCAAAAAACGTTAATGGCCTTTTCTTTTTTCATACAGTGGGGTTTTCCAAAACGGGGTGAGGCGGGAATTTCCCAGCGGGTGAAAACATGCATATAAGAGGGGTTTGGGGGGGGCCCGTTCTGCCGCTGCAATTTGGGAGGGGGTGCCCTTTGGTTTTGTACGAATGGAAAAAAGTGAATGCACAGTTTCCTGGCCATTTTAAGAATTTTTCTGAGATCGGGGAAGACTTCGGGAAAAATTTTTCCACCCCCCAGTTTGAACCCCGTGCCCCAAATGCAGGGGGGAGGGACCATCCCCCCTCAGTGAAAGCGGGGAAACACCATGTTCTTCCCATTGTCCGTCCCCCGGGTTCCGATTTGCAGTTGGCGGGGAGAAACCCCCAAATTCGATTTCTTGCTGCATGACGGGGGCCAGTTCCCCCCCTTGTGTGTTTTGGGTTCAGAGGCAAGCCAGGTTTTAAAAATTTTAGTGACACCGCTTTTACCCTACACTTTGGGGTTTATGATGGAGCAGTACTTGTGGAGGCGGGAAAAGGTGGTGGTGGTGGTGGAGGAGGAGGGGCCCTTTGGGCGAGGTGCGGGCCAGTTTGACAACGTGGAGGAGAAAGCGGCGCCCCCTGTCCAAGTTGTTGGTGTCCCTGGGCTGGAAGCACATTCCCCTTTGTGGGCCTTTAAAGGGACTTTGAAAATGGCCCCCCCCCGGTATTTTACGGGCCCAAAAGGTTCCGCGCTGCCTTTTGCCCTTGGAACAAAACCGAAAGGGCTCAAGGACTGACCCAAACCTTCTGTTTTTTACATATTTATGAAGTGTGGTACGCCTTTTTGGAAAAAAAATTTTCGGTTGGAAAATCCCCAATCTGGGGCTCGGCAAAAGCCATTTTTTCCCTTCTAAAGGGTTTGCGGGAGTCCACCAGGGGGAAAAGGGAGGGCTGCAGGTACCACAATTGGGACAGGGCACGGTCAGCTGCGGGAAACCTTAGGAGGGTTGGGAGCTTCTGTTTTTCTCTTTGAAATCGCCTCGCGGGAAACGATGCTGGCGCCATGGTAGCGGGGAGCAGGAGCTTTGGGGACCGGGAGATGATGTAAAAAGAAACAATCCCCCTTTTGCAGAGGTGGTGGGAGCCCCTTGGTGGCTGCAAGGGCATGCATGCCCTGGGCCGGGTGCTGCTGCTGCTGTTGCGGGGATGGGACCACCACATCTTTTAAACCCCCGTTTCCCCAGGCCACCGGGGTGGGGATGCTGCTTTTGGGTTTACGCAGGGCCCCTGGGGGCCAACGTTAGCCCCCCTGGCCCCGTTCACTTTTTGCCACAGATTCTACATATACCCATTTTCGGTCCCCCGGTGTTTAGCAAAGAACTGCCAACCGGGCCGGGATCGGTTTTTTCCCCCAAGGGTCCGCAATGAGGAATATGCCCCCGGGTGCCCGCTGAGCCCTTGTGGCCCGCTACTTTCCCTTTGGGCCTGGGGGGGGGGTTTTTTTAAACCCCCTGGCCGCTTGGCTCCCCCACCTCACCCCTGCTTTCTATCCTGGACTCCCCGGCCACACGACCCCTTTCTGGCTTGCGTGCTGCCCGGGCGCGCAAGTGATGTTTATGAAGCCCTTGCCTCAACCCGGGTCCCAAGGTTTGGGGCGGCTACAAACTCATCTATTTGTGTTTTTCGTCACTGCTGTCCTCATCAACCGGTCTTTTTTGCCCAGGCTGACCTCTTACAAAAATGACCTCCCCTGCCCCTCTCCCAAACTATACTTTGCCGCCTACTGCAAGAAAACAGGCGATATTGGCCCCCTTTCTTCGCTGCCAAGTAGCTGCTAACTTTCCCTCTCAAATTGTTCATCCTCGCTATTTAGTGGCGCTGAACCCCGACCACATAGTAGATCTCGGGGTTTAGGGAAAACCCGGGTTGGGGCAGAGGCGGGCTGGGAAAAGGTGAGGGCCGCGGGCCCGCTTTCCCCGGGCCATGCCCAAATAATGGTTGTGTTGAGGTTCCCCCCAACCTCCCTTTGGGTTGGGGTTTTCGATGTCATCTGGGAGGGGAAAAGGGTTTACCTAGTCAACCAATCAAGAAACCCCTTTGGGTTGCTGAAAAACACACAGCCGGTAGAGACAGCGGCGTTTTTGGCCCCCACCGAGTGACCCCTGCTGCGGGGCCTCCCCCTTTCTGTGCTGGACCTGGGCCCGTTTTCCCGGGAAAGTTTGTGCCACTGCCCAATGCGGTTTCAGAGCCCGACCTCTCTGTTGACATTTCTGTTTGTTCTAAAATGTACAGACACTGTTTGTTTATGATATCCGTAATATGATATAACCCTTTTTTGACTCCAAATGAACCCGTAACAAGCCCTTTGGGGAACCCTTGGATATAAATTGCGACCCCAAATGGCCCGGAAAAGTTTACTTGATGTGGGCGTTTAAAAAACTTTTGTGTTTTATAAATGTAAAAGGGACAAACGGCTTTTTAACCTTTTGGACTGAATTTTGGCTACGGAAAAAAGTTTTTTATTTTTTGGGGTTGAAAAAAAACGGTTTATTTTTGTCAGCAACCAGGGAAAACAACGCTTTTAAAAACCCCCGGATTTAAAATTTCGAAAAAAAATTTAGGCACAAATTGTTTGGGTTTGGGAGGTGTTACAATTGCGGGGGTTTTCTACGCCCCCACCCAAAAGATACAGTTGGGGAATTAAACCTTTTTCTTGTGAATTTGGCTACAGGAAAAATGAAAATATTTTGGGTTAAAAAAAAGGGTTTTTTTTTTGTCAGACTCCCGAAAAAAAACGCTTAATTACCCCGGGGGGTAAATTGCGCCCAAAGGGTTGGCCCACCAAAATTGTAGCTTTGTAGCGTGTTACAATTGCGTGTTTTCTTCGCCAAACAAAAAAGAAACAGTTGTAAAATTTTCCTTTGGGTTGTGAAATAGGGTACAGGAAAAAAGTTTATATTTTGGCGTTGAAAAAAAAAGGTTTATTTTTGTCAGCACACCAAACAAAACAACGCTTAATTTACCCCTGGATGGGAAAATTGGCCAAAAAAATTGAGCCCCCCAAAATGTACTTTGTAGCGTGTTACAATTGCCCTGTTTTTTTTCGCCACACAACAAGGGATACAGTTGTAATTAACCTTTTTCTTGTGAAATTTGGTACAGGAAAAATTTATATATTTTGGAATTTAAAAAATACGGTTTCTTGGGGGCAGCACCCCCAGCAAAACCCAAAGTTAATTAACCCCTTTGGGTGTAAATTTTCGCCCCAAAAGAAATTTAGCAGCCAAAAAATTTTGTGGTTTTTTTATTGTAAAAACGCTGGGTTTTTTTAAATGAAAACAACAGGAACCCGGCTTAGATCCCACTTGGATTTTGAATGTATATGCAGCTGCCCGTGGACGCACCCCTGGATTTCAGATCCAATTAACCCCCCAAAAAAATTTGAAATTTGAAAAATTGGAAACGTCTCTGAGACAAGCTGAGACCCCCCCACGAAATCCCCTTATAAAAATCAATTTTCAGTAAGGCCATCAGCCGCCGGGGAGCACCCTTCCCCGATGAGCACAGTGAGAAGGGGTGTGAGCTCCCCCCCCCCTTTGCGCCCACCCCGGGAATTTTTTAGTGCCCGGGGGGACGTAAGAATTTCCCCCCGGTCTCTGTTGGCTTCACTCTGCCTTTTTCAAAGCGGGTATGCCCTTCTTCCCCCAGAAATGCTTTGTCCCCTTGTACGCCATTTTGGCTCGCCAAACCATTTTATCAATCAAAAAAACACTTCGTTCCCCCCGAAGTACCCCAAAAATTCGCTTCGTTTTTTAACCCAAGTTTTTTCCCGAAATTCTAAACGAATTCCACTTCGTTAGAATCGATTCGCCCATCTCTAGTAATAATATTTGGTATTAGTGTATTAGTTCGACAATATCATTTAACCCATTCGGGTAGTTAAACGATACATCCAATATAGTTCCCTTTTTTGCAAAAGTTGAGATTTTTTGGGGCAATCTGTGTTTATTTTATCAATAGGCGTAATGGTAAGTTTTGAAAAATCTTGTTGAACTGACTCCATCAGATGGCGAGCCACACTCTGCCTGAGATCCCCTTTCTTATTACTTGCTTTGTCTCCGTTGAGGAGGACATGCAGTGGGCAAGTAGTACACCCCACATACTGGATATTGCATACACATTCTATTACGTAAAAAATGAACGAGCATCAGGTTAACTGATGTTTGATTTCAAATTGCTCTTTTTTAACATTAGAAGTAATTAATTTTGTTGTAGCGATGCTTTTACAGCATAAGCAGCCAGATGAATTACAGGGAGAACTGCCCAGGTCTGATGTTGGGCAGTTCTTCTGGCCATTTTTATCCCTGACTAAACTAGGTGCAATTAACCCTTTAATGTTGGGAGTTCTTCTATAGATAAGCCCCGGTTTGTCTGGGACCATAGGACCGAGGAAGGGGTCTTTTTTCACCAAATACCTATATTTGTGTAAAACTTTCTTTTTTTTTAATCATTCAATTTTTATTAGAATTTTACAAATGCAGTAAATAATTACAAAATCAAGAAACATACCAGAAGAAAAGTATCAACAAGCCATGTATAATCAGTCCGACAGCTCCATAATAACTTGTATATAATAATAGTAGATCAAGGCAGATAGGATCCTATCTTAGTCCGCCATATCTCCCCGTGACAGAAGAATGTACCGCAGGGAAGTATGCAGGCCCGGTTATAAGCAAAGTTTAGCCGGTAGTGTAAATATAATTCGTTCAGATTTGCCACTTTTGGATTTGCTTTGAGATAAGGTGTGTAACACTTTCTTAATTTTTTAATGTGATGTGTTGCACTGTGTGATCATGGAGAATTTTGTGTGTGGTGATTCTCCTGAAAGTTTTCCATTCTCACTTTATTTTGCCAAGCAATCTCTTTGTTTTACTGAATTTATTTTGGTAAAAGCATCGAGAAGTAATTTTTTTGGATATTTCTTTTCCAGAAACCTTTTCTCTTAGATTTGTATTTGTTTTTTTAAAGTGTCATCCTCTGAGCAATTCTTGAAGATACGTCTATATTGACCGTATGGGATGTTTTTGAGCCACGGCTTGTGATGTCCACTCTTAAAAGTGATATAGCTGTTTGTATCGACTGGCTTAAAATAAGTGGAAGTGATCATTTTCCCATTAATATTAGAGATTTTCAAATCTAAAAATTCAGTTTCCTTTCGATTGCTATGTGCAGTAAAATTAATGTCCCACTTGATGACATTGATGTATGCAACAAAATGGGGTATGTCCTCTTGAGGGCCCTGCCAGATAATAAACAAATCATATGTCATCATTATATGTTGTCCATTTCTTTTTACTCATTTCCCCATATTCCTTCTTCTTCTTCTTTGTTCTCACATTATCCTAGATCTCCTCCTGGGTCTTCTCTGTCCGTGACTTTCCCTACCCTCTTCCTCTTTTTCTCCTCTTTTTCGTCTTTGTTCCCCTCTTTTTATTTCTATTTCTCCACCCCCCCTATGTAGTTCTATTCCCTTACTGTTTCTATCTCTCCAGTCTATATGTTATTTGTTTTGTCTCATTGTATTCTATGCTCTCTTACAGTGATCCTATTGAAAAAGGTTAATTATAACCGAAACGTCTATAAAAAAAATCACTTTACACGTGGCATTAAACCTTACTACGCCAAAAAATTTGTTTAAAATCCCTTAATTTTTTTAAATTAAAGTTAAATTCTTAAACCCCAAAATGTAAATTTATGTATGGAACTGATATTTGCAATTTAAAATTCATGTAACCAAAAACACTTGATTGATAAAGATTTATGCAAAAATTTTCCGGCCCCCCTTTTTTTCCTTTTGTCTGGGGAATATTTTATATATACAAAAATACATTTAAAACCAAAATATACCCCATAAACGCACCACTAGCTTTAATACCCCCCCAGGAGGGGAAATTTCATTAACTGGGAGTGGTTGGTGTTGCATTATTCTCCCTCATTTCGTTCCCACCCCCCCGACCGGCTGGTAAGTGCAGGTCCCAGTGACCTCCATAGTGTAAACAATATACACAATACAGTGCCTCTTTATTGGCTCACATATACAAATTTCCTTACCAAATTTATGTGGCCCAACCCCAAACCCCAGCACAAACAGTGTTTTTGATTTTCTAAAACCCAAAAAAGGGCACAAAAAGCATACACATAATTAAAAAAAATATTTATAAACCAAGGGCTTTTCATGGTGAACATAAAACCGCATTTCCTTTGTCATTTTGGGGACTTGCTCAAGGATTTTTTTTTCTAAAAATTTTTTCCCCCCTTCTAAAATTCTCTCTCAATTTAAACTTTTTTCCCAAAAAAATCAAAATTTTTAGGGGTGGAGGATTTTACTATAATGTCACCATTATTTTGCAAAACAGAGGGAAAAAAGGAGATTGTTTTTCCCTTTGCGGGGTATCAAATCTTCCAGACAGCAAATATTAATTTTGGGTTTTTTTGGCCAGGTACCTAAAAATTTAATCTCAAAGGGACAGAGAGAAAAAAGTTGCAAAAAGTGTATATAGGGAAAGTGGAACAAAATTTTAGTTTTTTTAAATGTATTTTCTTTTTCTTTATCACAGTCCGGGGTTAAAACTCTTCACCGGGCCCCCACAAGTCTGCTGCCTTTGGGGTAAAACCCTTTTACTCCAACCTTTCAAACCAACATCCAAGGGCCCTTTCCCCTTCCCTTTCCCCCCTCCACCCTGAAAAAAATCTAAAAATCCCTCATTCCTTCACTTTGATAGCACAAAAAAAGGGTTGCCAAGCCCTCGGGCATCTCCCACCTACACTATTGCAAAAAAATCCTTCTTCTATGGCCTCCCCCGGGGCCCAGCACCCCCACTTCCCCCCCAACCATCCTTAATAGGGATGAGCGATATTATTGAAATCGGCACGATTTTTAGGTTGATCGTAAGTTGCCGATCATGCGATAGTTTAGGTGACAATCTTACAGATAATCTATTACTATCGCGCCATTTTCAGCGTTTCCTGTCATATTGGCGGCCAGCCAATCAGCTCCGAGGATAGAGGGGGGTGAGAAGGATGTACAACGTCTCCACTTTGCGGTGTATGGATCTCAGTGGCTGCAAAAACACGTGACCTCGTGTTATCTATGCAACTGCATTTCCTGTTTGAGCTCATACTCTGTCTATCACACTTCACAGCAGGACGTGTCTGTCTGCGTTTAAACAAATAGCTGTTCTAACAGCTCTGATAGTCTCTTCTAAAACAAGAAACCATTCATCTACCTACAGCTTAGAATAGAGTTAGATTAGAGAATTTCCCTTCTTATTTAGTTAGAGAAAGTTTTAAGGATATCTACTGGTGTGTGCAGCTGCTGGGGGGGCGGCTGGAGGAGAGGCATTTGAAAGGAAGATATTTTGCAGCTCAGTGTGTTCTGTGATCTTCAATTGAAAAATAGTTTTTTACCACTTTTTTGGCCAGCAGACCTCTGATAGGAGTTGAAATTGTCCCTGTGTTTTCAGTTCTATTACAATCACTGCGTGTCAGTGTTCCCAGAAACCGGCATAACTTATCCCTATAACTTTTAAATTGTTTTATTGCAGTCCGTGCGTCCGTTTGCCGCAAAGAGCTCATTTGTACGCATATTGTGTTATACATATTTGATAGTAAATTACGCCTGTAGTCAGCGGTGCGAAGGCCACCCTATTAATCCATATAAAATTTAAATACTCTTATTGCAGTCCGTGCGTCTGTTTGGCACAAAGAGCTCAGTTGTACACATATTGTGTTATACATATTTTATAGTAAATTACGCCTGTATTCAGTGGTGCAAAGACCGCCATATTAATCCATATAACATTTAAATCCTTTTATTGCAGTCCGTGCGTCTGTTTGGCGCATAGAGATCAGTTGTACGTAAATTGTGTCATACATATTCACTAGTAAATTGCACCTGTAATCAGTGGTACGAAGGCCGCCATATTAATCCATATAACTTTTTAATACTTCTATTTCACTCAGTGGGTCTCAGTTTGGAGCTAATCATGCATACTTTTTCTCTGCTCTCCCCTTATCAGCTCTTCACATAATAGGCTCCAAGATTTCTCGCGTGCTTCCCCCAAACTCTGGAACTCACTGCTCCAAGACATCAGACACTCCCTCACTCTCACTAGCCTCAAAAGCAACCTGAAAACCCATCTCTTCGGGATTGCCTATAACCACAATAACCCCGTTGCACTTACTCCACCCCCCAAACCTGGCCGCCCCTCACCTTCTGTCTCTTCCCTCCTTCCCCGTAGACTGTAAGCCCTCACGGGCAGGACCCTCTCTCCCTCTGTACCAGTTGTTATTTATCATCACCTTGTACTTGTTTGAGCTACGTTATGTATAACCCCGCTGGAATGTACAGCGCTCTGGACCGAAGGGCGCTCTAAAATAAATAATTATACCAAATATTGAGGATTTTCCATTATGTTTTAGTAGTTTTAAAGAAAAACATCCTCTATTTTTTAACTTTGTGCTGCAATGTCATTTTTTGCATCCAAAAACGTTTTTTGTTTTTTTGCCTATGGTCCCGAGTAAGGTAGATATGACCGCTTGAGCATCTCCAGATACAAGGCTCTATTGCTGGAGATTCTGCTCCAGTGTGACTGGCAAGGTCTGGGTCCAAGCAATTCTAAAAATTTGCGCTGCAGTGCCATTTTATGCTACCAATAACGCTTTGTACTTTCACATGGACCAGAGTGATGGTGCATTTTTTGTGGGCTCAAGTGTACTTTTTATTAATCCCATTTTGGGATGGACGTCATCTTTTATTCCAATTTTAAGGGGACATAAAAGGACCACAATTTGCCGTTTCGAATTTTATGTTCAGCATTCGCGATAAATTATATTTTAATAGATTTTACTTTTATGGACAAGGCAATACCAATTATGTGTAACTTTTTATAATTTTTTTTTTTATTTCCAAAATGGCAAAAAGGAGGGGATTTGTTTTTTTTTTTTTTTTTTTTTACCCCCCGGAGTCCCCTTATGGTACTTGACCAGTAGAGAGAGTGATCTTTAGACCATCCTGCTGCATTGTTTGTGTGCCAGGATCAAGAAGTGGTAAAATGGCCGACATGGCGGCGATGGAAGCCTTCACAACGCTTCAAACTGCAATGTTAACTGTTTGCCACCCTGCAATATCACCATGTGGTTGCTAATAAGAGAAATGGTGCCCCCGCCACAGTTTAACATGCTTGACAAAGAAGGTGGAACCCTCGAAACGTAGCGGACATGCTACAGGAAAGACCATGGAGCTATTGCTCCTAAGAGGCTAATGGTAGTGAAATGACTGCTCTATCCAGGACAGAAGAAAGGATTTTCCTATGTATATGCCAAATCTTTTTGATATATCGACACTGGCTCAGAAAATGTTTTAAAAAATGATGAGAAAAACGGAATATTTTTAATGAAACTAAGATTAAAGAAAATGTAAAATTTTAAACTGATATAAAGCAGCCAAAATTTAAAGGGTCTATGCTTTAACTGGGGTTTTTATAGGGGAGGGGACCTTCAAACACCACCCTACCATGCCCCTACGTAAGTGTTGGAATTATAGTGATTTGCTAAAATGGCAGACATGGCGGCGATGGAAGCCTTCACAATGCTTCAAACTGCAATGTTAACTGTTTGCCACCCTGCAATTTCTACATGGGGTTGCTAATAAGAGAAATTATGCCCGCGCCACCGTTTAACATTCATATGAGCTGAAACCACGAATTAGGGGGTTAAAAAGAGGGAAAAGGGAGGGTCTGTTCCCCGCTTTAAGGTGGGTGTCAGCTGCAATTAGTAGCCGACAACAGTCTTCTATGTAGCGGGATTACTGAGTAAGAACCTTACTGGCACTATGACGTAAAAAGTGTTAAAATAATAAAAAAAAAAGTTTTAGAATGCAGTTGCCTTCTATTCAGAACCCCTGAGAAACAGTTTGCAATTTGCTTCTAATTTTGGAGTTTTGTCAAGTTTATGTACTTTTATAAGACATGATGGGTATGAGGTCTGCGTATCTGGAATGCTGCTCCCTTCACTAGCTCTCATGTACTTTCTCCTTTTTTCCATACGCAGTCCTCGACTTAAAGGGCTTTTGCTTAAATGCCTTTGTTAAAAAAGGGGAAATTATGGGGGGTGTCAGTATGCGGCACAACATGATCACGCCCCATTAAATCAGAATGCCGCAAGTCTGACATAACTTTCCTGTTGGTTGCCTCACTGAACCCCTCTGTTGCGTAAAATCTGTTTATTTCCACCAGGGTCACCCTGTCAAGCCGGCTATTACTTTACACCATGTGTCGCTATGTGAATTCTCAGGCTCTGACGAAGGTTTCTCCACCTCTCAATGCAGGGATCCTTGTTGAAAGGCCGGAGTAATCCACCCTGATTTCCCCGACAGGGTCTGGGTTCAAGCAAGGATTTCTACCAGCTGCTTGTCGGTGGGACCGGCTGGGCGAAGAGGATGTGGCCTCTAGCTCGGCAATCTTAGCAGCCGTAGCGCCGGTGTTCTTCACAAGCTGTGTGTCCCACTCTCCATGTCCGTGTTGTGCCAGTGACTAATAGGAGGCCACTGAACTAAAAGAGGAGAGTCCCTCGTCTTTTTTTCCCGGTACTAAAACCCTACATATTAGGTATTGCTGGAAATGTAACAACCTGCAGAAGACAAGTGACATCACTTTTACCGAAGCGTGAATGCCATAAAAACAAAACCCCCTCAAACATGGTGCAAGTAGGTTTTTTAAAACACTTTGCAACACTTATAATTTTTTTGTTTGCGCTTCCCCAGTATATTCTATAGTACGATGAATGACAACATTAGAAAGTACATCTTGTCCTGCAAAATAAAAGCCCTCATATGGCCAATTAGATGGACAAATAAAAAAAAAAAAAAGTTATGGCTCTTAAAAGGCAGGAAGGGGTTAAAGTAATTTCTAACATATATAAAGGGGAGTTTTATGCGTTATTAAGATGTAGTACAGCCAGCACCCAGTTTTGGAGAGCGTTTATGACATCTTTTATGTCAGTTTTCTGGAGTACAAAAGTCACATATTTGTGCAAAAATTTTAGACTTTCTTTGCTGCTCGCCATTGTTTAGAAAAGTTGGCAGAACCTAAAAGGAGGGCCTTTGCCCCCAGAAAGTGGCATAAATGATACCAGAAATCTGTTAGCTTTATCAAAGATTTCAGTCACAGTCTACTATAACGTTTTACCAAATTAATAGAAGATTATGCATGAATACTTAAACATCTGTCTTCCCACCCTTTAATCCCCACTGAATTTTTTTTTTTTTTTTTAAACAAGTGTTTTTAAGAAAAGAAATAAAAAAAGTTGCCTTTTTCTACATATATTAAGATCATGGACACAGATACACTCACCGGCCACTTTATTAGGTACACCTGTCCAACTGCTCGTTAACACTTAATTTCTAATCAGCCAATCACATGGCGGCAACTCAGTGCATTTAGGCATGTAGACATGGTCAAGACAATCTCCTGCAGTTCAAACCGAGCATCAGTATGGGGAAGAAAGGTGATTTGAGTGCCTTTGAACGTAGCATGGTTGTTGGTGCCAGAAGGGCTGGTCTGAGTATTTCAGAAACTGCTGATCTCCTGGGATTTTCACGCACAACCATCTCTAGGGTTTACAGAGAATGGTCCGAAAAAGAAAAAACATCCAGTGAGCGGCAGTCCTGTGGGCGGAAATGCCTTGTTGATGCCAGAGGTCAAAGGAGAATGGCAGACTGGTTCGAGCTGATAGAAAGGCACAGTGACTCAAATAGCCACCCGTTACAACCAAGGTAGGCAGAAGAGCATCTCTGAACGCACAGTACGCGAACTTTGAGGCAGATGGCTACAGCAGCAGAAGACCACACCGGTGCCACTCCTTTCAGCTAAGAACAGGAAACTGAGGCTCCAATTTGCCCAAGCTCATCGAAATTGGACAGTAGAGATTGGAAAAAAACGTTGCCTGGTCTGATGAGTCTCGATTTCTGCTGCGACATTCGGATGGTAGGGTCAGAATTTGGCGTCAACAACATGAAAGCATGGATCCATCCTGGCTTGTATCAACGGTTCAGGCTGGTGGTGGTGGTGTCATGGTGTGGGGAATATTTTCTTGGCACTCTTTGGGCCCCTTGGTACCAATTGAGCATTGTTGCAACACCTTGTGGAATCTATGCCACGAAGAATTGAGGCAGTTCTGAAGGCAAAAGGGGGTCCAACCCGTTACTAGCATGGTGTACCTAATAAAGTGGCCGGTGAGTGTATAGAACATCAATAAATAAAATTTAAGAAACATTTTAATTATTTTCAGGTTCCGGAGACTGTAGAAATTCATAAGGGTCTGGAATGTCTTGCTGTTCTCCAACACTAAGACGGGAAGGGCTACCTGTAATTGAAATAAAACAATACATTTAAAGTGAATCTATACAGCAGGTCACTTGGGGGCTGCATATAAGGGTGAATATTCCCTCTTGCTGACATGGCTATTTCTTGCCTGACATCTTCATGAATGTTGTCCTTCGAGTTAAAGGCCTAAACAGTACATACATTCATGCAGATGTGTTCCCATGTCTGCATCAAAGATAGGAGGGAGTGCTCACATATGCTTAACACACATAAAAACGAGATAAACACAAATATCACACTTAAGCAAACATGCAGCTATTCATTATTATTTAATTTATCTTTCTCATGACCATGTGTTATTGTATAAATTAAGCATTTATCAGCACAGAGTGCAACGCATACTAAATGTTTGACAAAAATCAGAATGCACTAAAACCATTTTAAAAGGAAAACTCCAGTCTAAAATTAAAGATGAATTACAAATTTGCATCCATGGGTGTTCCTTACCTGCACATTGTAAAGACTGAATGGACCATATTTTAAAATTACAACTTTACAAACAGAAACAGTTCGTGGCTGATTTTTACGGCACATATTTTCCCTTGCATTAGTAACTTTATATTTCCTTCCTCAAATTCCAAACCCTTTAAATCACTTGTCTCCAAGTTAAATCAAAACCGTACCATTACAAAACTGAACTAATTTCTGCCAAACTTGTATGCAGATTAGCCATCATGCTGCAAGGGAAAAAATGCTCTTAAACTGGCCTAATCAGTTAGGATTCTTGCTTCTCTTCAGTTACAAAAGTAAATTACAATTGCCTCTGTTTTCACGTCCTTTTCTGCATTGTAGGAAAAAAAAAACCTAAAGCAAAGCAAAACAAAAAACAAAATACACCACTAGAGTGTATTTGGCAGCCAAATCATATTTTTTGTTGTTAAATTAAAAAGCCAAAAATATTACACAAAATAAAAATTGTGGACTGACCTGTGGCAGATTTTACACTAAACTGAATTTCTACATATAACAATGTGCCCTATGTTTTGGCATCCTGTAGCTACCGAAAATGAGATCAGGAGCTTTCTGTATACGGTTAGACTCTGAACTCAATAACACAATATTAAGTAAGCACTTCCTAGTGGTAGACACAAGCATTCAGAATGCTATGTTATAAATCTATGTCTATTTAGCAAGGCGCCAGGCTTGAAAGGATTGTCAAGCATTAGAAAAACATGGATGTCTAAAGACCGTATATGGTATTAAAATTT
>JAODAL010031359.1:0-48564 GCA_025379985.1 Phyllomedusa bahiana
AACCCCCCCTCCCTCCCATAACGTCAAAACCGAAACCCGGGGTACTTCCCGCCGGGTGCCAAAATAGCGACCCATCCTCTAAATCAGGGGGGGGGGCCATTTTCCCGCCCTCCCTGTGGGGTTCTTGGACCTTTCCTGACACTAAAGCCAGAGCTTTTTTTGTGAAAATTAGCTTACGGGGCCAAAATTTTCTAAAACGCGGGAAAACGTGTAGTGCCCATCAGGTCAGTTGACTTTTCTGCCCCCGACGCTTGAGCGCTGCTCCACTTTGCCCAGGGACGATTGTGCGGGGGGGGGACATAAATTTTGGCTCTGAACCCCTGCGGGATGCCCGTCTGGGCTTCCCCAGTGGTAAAAAGCTCTTAATAGAATCAAGAACTGCTCCATACATGATGGTGGAGTGGGGAGATTGCTGCACCCCGGGGACCGAGACACACTTCACTCCTTCCCCCATAACCGTTACCTATAGTTTAATTCTGCCCCCAGATTTCTCCCCCCTAGGGGTTCGGCCTCAGTGGGTAGCGCGCTCCACCGGCCCATCCCCGGTCCATTGTGATCGGGCTTTTCCTCTTAACCGGGCTGGCCTTACCTGGGACGAACATCTCTTCTGTCCGACTCGCTGTGTCTGTGGGACCTACGCGCTCGCGGAATCTTCCTCTCCCCACACCCCTTTGGATCCGACTCCTTCCCAGATTCAGGGGGAGGGGTTGAAATTTCCCTCAGATTTTTTTTTAAATTAAGCATGGTGCGCGTCTAAAGAGGGAACTGCGCAAAAGCCCCAAAGCCTTCAACGCGCTTAGAAATCGGAGGCTTCGCATAAGGCTTCGGGGGGGGGGGGGGGAGTCGGATCGGGGGAGCATTTTCAAAAACCCGCCACGATACCTGCACTCGGGTACAAACACAAAAATATGGCAGCATGCCCCACTTTTTTTTCCCGTGTAAAAAACCGGCAAGTTTTTAGACGTGCGCTTAGGAAAAGGGCTGCGTTATATGTCCCACTATCAAAACCCAGTCGGGGCGGACGGTCAACCTCACGGAAGACATTTTTCAGGTTTTCCACATTATTCCCCCGGGCTATACAATCACCCGCCCCGAGGTCCCAGGACATCTCTCTGCTCCTATTTAGGGGGCGGCCGTCCCCCCCCTTCCCTTTGAAGCCCTCGCCCTTTTGGGGGAAAACCTTTCCTTGGAGAGGGCTAGCAGCAGCGATACGGCCCCCTGCCCCTGGTAAGAGCCCGGGCCCAATGGCTATACGCCTATTTTATAAAGCACTCGGGCCGGCTGACTCAGCCCTCCCGTCTTTGGGGTTCCGGGGACTCCCCTTTTGATCCGGCCTTCCTGCGGGCTCACATTGTAGTGATTCCTAAGGAGGGCAAGGATCCTTCTCTACCGATTTTTCCGTCCCATCGCTGTTTACAGGACGCAAAAATCTTTGCAAAATGCTTGCAAATCTTTTGAACCGCTGCTTGGGGACATAATCCACCCGGGATCAGGGGGGGTTTGTTGCCCTCCAAGGGCGAGGGAAACCACTCAAAACCTTCTCCCTAATCCATCATGCCCGGGTAAAAAAAAAACCCATTTTTTCCTATCACTCAAACCAGGAAGGCCTTTAACGGGTCGCGGGGCCTTCTTGGGGGGGGTTTTTACGGTCCTGGGGGGGCCCCGGGGGTGGGGGAAAAGGGTGGGGCCCTTAAATTCACCTCAAGCTCGGGGGGGGTTAACGGGGCCCTGTCCCCCCCCCCCTGACTTGGAATTGGCACCAGGCAGGGATGCCCCCTCTCCCCCAACCCTTAAATTTCGGGCTAGGGAACACCGTTGGAGCCTGCAAGGACCCCAAAAAGGGGGGGTCCAGGGGGGGGCCCCACCTTCAAATCTCTGCTTTTGCAGTATCTGCCCCTTTACCTGGGGACCCTGCCTCATCGCCCCCCGGGGGCAATGGAGGTTTAGAAAGACAGCCTCAAAGCAATCTAAAAAGTCAAAAAGACGGCAATGGAGCTACATATCCCCAGGACTTTTTCCTCCAGAGGGCTGTTCCCCTTTCTTGGGGGAAGCCCCCTCTTTAAGTACCTAGGGGTCCACCCCCTCTTTCCGGCATAAATTTGACTTAGATTTTGCCCCCTTTGTTCGCCAGGATTAAAACGGCCCCTCCAAAAAAGGGGGGACAAAAAAATTTTCATGGTTAGGTCGGATAGTATCTTTAAAGATGAAGCCTTTCCACGTGCTGTATTTTTCCAGGCATCCCTATTCAACCCCCCAAACCTTTTTTAAAAAAACCTTGGGCGGCTTAGGGCCCAATTCGGGTGGCCGGGGCACCGAAATTGCAAATGCTACCCTTTGCACCAAAGGCCGAAGGGGGCCTGGTGTTACCGCTTCAGGCCACTACTTTTGGCCCCGGGGGGCGGTGAGGAGCTGGACGCTTTCGAGGGGGAAGCCCAACTATTGTACTTAGAGAACTTACTGTATGGGGCCCCCATCGCGACTCCCCGGCCCCCCCCTCGGTTTTTAAACCCGGGGGCCCCTTTTCCCGTACCCCACTGCTCGCCGCAACCCTCTTGATATTCCCTTCCTTTTCTTCCAAATGAGGCTCTCAGGGTTGGCGAGCCCTCACCCCGCTTTGGGGAAACCCGATTTAACCCGCCTCATTGGCTCAGCTCTCCCCCCGGTTACTAGGAACTGAGGCCATGCCTTTTGGTTCTCGATCGGGTGTCACCCTTTTGGAAAACCCGAAGAGTACGGGCTTGGTTGGAGGTCATACGAGCGTTTTTCCCCATTCCCTATTTTCCCAAATTTTGCAGCTTTTCTCAAAGGGAAAAGGTTTTCTGGGGCCCTTAGACCCAAACCCCCTTCGATTTGGTGTATGGGCGTCCTGAAGGGGGCCCTCCTGGCCTTACAGACTTTAATTAATTCTGGGAGTGATAACTGCCCTTCAGAGTACGGAAAAAAAACTTAATCAGACTTCCGGGGGGGTGATGGTTCCAGGGGGTTTTAGCTGACCCACATCTTCCCGGGGTCCTCCAGGGCCCATGAGTGAAACAAAATTGTCACAAGATGGGATCGGTCCCTGCCCTGCTCAACTCTTTTACTCCTCAGTCTCCCGGGTTTTCTGGCGGGCAAGGGGGGAGGGGAAAGGATGACCCCTGTCTGGTGGGGTTGCCCCTTGTCAACCTTTTTTTGGGGAAGGGGGTGCTTCATTTGATAAACCCAAAACACGAGGGCGGGGCCAACTGCCCTGCCTCAGTCCCCTGTTTGACATCCCGCTTTCCCCCGCTCTGCTAAAAGCCCTCTCCTGGTTTTTCTTCTACTTTCGCCAAAAAAGAATTCTCGATTTGGTTGTCAACCACCGCCCCAAATGTGACAGACTGATACGGGAGCATGGCTTCAGCGCTTAGAGGAGTTCGACCGATTTTCCCTCCCGTACAGCCAATATCTGCAGACTGGGGGGACTGGATCCTTTTTGTAACACGGACGATTTCCTCCTGTTCTTGGAAAACCCCTTTGGGCTGGAAGGACGGGGCGGGGGGGGTTATGGGGTCTGAGGCCTGCCACTGGCCGCTTCCTAAGCCCTTATCAGGTTGCTTGTTTTTTACTACGCTGTGAGTCCGTTGAGCCAACCGCTGAGTCATGTGTTTTTTTCTTTTTCTTTTGTTCTGGTTTATAGTATTTGTTTTTCTTGTTCTTTGTCAATAATTTAGTTCTGGCCTACACATGAGGATGCTTATTTGATGTGCTGGTTCCTGAGATGCACACGTGAGGGCCCGGAGGCGGATGGGACGGCCCCCCCATGTGGGGGGTGCGGCCCCAGTCCCGGACCTCGAAGTGAGACAATTGTCCTTCACTCTGCGCTTAGGTTGCAGATCGAGGTATAAACATCTGTGGGCTTTCGCCCTGCCCTTGGTCGTCTCTTCCTTTCCTTTTTCTCTCCCCTCCCTGCTTCCCCTCCACACCCGCATTCTCCCCTTCCCCTCCCTTTTTCCCCTCTTGCCACTACAACATTGGATGTCATTGTATGGGCCTTCTTAAGTGGCCGCTCAGGAATTAAGCTATCAGGTCCTTGGTTAAGGGACTGCTTCATTGAGAGATTGTGGAACCTCGGTGAAGGTTGTGGTTTCTGTATCGTTCATGAGCTTCTACAATAAAAGCATTTGAATTTAAAAAAAAAAAAAAATTTTAAATCTTTTTATGTAATTTCTACACAACTACCTAGATCTGCGGTCAGTCAAACATCCAGGATCAGTGTTAAAGGGTTGTTCCAAGAGTTCAAAAAGTTTGTTTGTCTGTTGGGACATGATAAAAAATAGAAAGAAAGAATAAAACTCACCTCCTGGAGGATCCTGTTCTGTCCCGGCGGCCATCCCGTTCATCCTGGCTCCAGCATGAGACTAATGTGGCCTGTGATTGGCTGCAATGGTCACAAAAACCATGAATGTTCACTGCTACAGCCAGGATGAATGGGACGGACGCTGGGACAGAATGGGAGTGTTCAGGAGGTGAGTATGATTCTTTTCTTCAGTTTTTTATCATGCTCCGACTGAAGAATGAGCTTTTTGAACTCTCAGAACACCCCGTTAACTATGGTGCCAGCTAATGAGGTGCTAACAGCAGACACCTGCCATATTTTGAGTGGGCTCCATGAGTAAGCCTACTCCATACTTTCTTACCAATGTAATGTCATACAGTTAGGTCATATGTTGGGAAGGGTTTAAAACTGTTCCTAACAGCATTCTTGATAAAATATGGGCATCTGTGGACTCCCTTATAACACTCTTGCTCCCCTCCAATCCTCCCACAACTCTGTTGCATGTTTAACCCACCTCTCTTCTCCACCTCATACTTCTTTGCCTGTCCCCTCTGTCAGTCTCTGGCTACTCATTATCCAGTGACATTCAGTTCAAACTACTCATCTGAAGAAGGTCCTGTGAGGATCGGTGAGGAGCTGTAACTGAAGATTAAGACAGAGATGTATGGGGGGACAGGCAAGAAAGTTACAATTTAAAAAGCCTGATCCTCCTATCTCCAGACATCTGCCTTTGAGGAGAGATGTTAAAGGGGTTTTCTCGCTACAAAGATCATATCTGTAATGACGGGGACAGTAAAAATAAGCATTTTTGCTATTTGTTTATATTACCTAAATTAATTAGTAGAGCAGCTATTTGCTCATTTGTGTGTCCTACACTTAAAACTGCAGCCTGAAGTCGGGCCAGGCCCACTTTGCTGTGATTGGCTGCCTAATATTTAGTTCAACCCCCTGGATGGGACGTGCCCCGTGCTGTGATTGGCTGCCTGCACTCTCTTTTCTCACTCACCTCTGAGCTGTTTGAAACTGAAAGTGAAACTGACTGTAGGCTGCTCTGCTTCTCTAACAGGGACAGCTCTGATGTGAAGGATCTGGGCAATGCTAGATTCTCTCTTCCCACCCATATAACACACACATAATACACTCTGCTAGACACAATGACAAGAATTTTAGGTGTTTATACCAAAACAGGTATTCTGGTTACAAGGACTGGAGCCTGGGAGGGAGGTGACAGCTCTGCAGGCATGATAACTGATCATCGCAGTAGGTCTGCAAAGCTGTGACATTCTCTCCCTCCCACTGCTCACACAGAATGATGATGATGACTCAGGAGGGAGCAGGAACAGGGAAGTGGTGTGATGTCACCAGTCTTCAGTGAGAGAAGACACGCCTTTTGGGAGGAGACCCACCCGTGGATTTGAAGCTGTAAGCCAGAGAGAAACAGTTCAAGTCTGTGAAAGCCTGTACTGTCAACTCCTGTACATGTTAGAAAGTTGGCCATAGAAATGAGCAGGTTTGACCACAAAATTTATCTAATCTGTATGACTGTCTTTAGCTGATGCTATGAATCATCCAGAGGGTAAATGGAGGCCATGATATCATAAAGGCAGTTATCGTTTTTTTTCTCCCTATAACCATTTCCTTCATAACATAAATTAAAAAAAGGTTGTTCTTTTTCTTTATTCTAGATATTTTCAACAACCAACTTCTACAATGATCTACAGCTGCTAAGCAACACACTTTAATTGAGGTTCTTTGCACACTTTTTGATCAACCTCTTGTAAGTTGGTCCCTACTCTAGAATTAGATGCAGGACCATGGCATCATCACTGCCATCACACCCTCAAAACACCCCTTCATCCTATTCCATGACTCATATAGAAAGACATATAAAAAGGAAACAAGGTAAAGGCTGAATCAATATGAATATATATTGTGACAGAGCGACTGCTGGTAGTCGCATGATCCTGCCACTAGAGGGTCTATGGCCGGGGGAACCCTCTGCAGATGCGCCACCGTGAACTGGGCTCGGTGGGGAGAAGCCCCCATTTGTGTCGATTATACACTACCTTACGGTGCGGCAGAATAGCTGCTATGCACTAGGTTTATGGGGTGGTTTTTCGGGACAGCTATAGTGTAGGGTGGGTGGCTGTCCCCCTCCAGGTCCTTGGGTTCCAGCCCGGATATTGGAACCTCTCGGGAATACTATAAAAAGCCTAGTCAACCAGGGTGATCGGGGGGCGGGGTTTTCCACCTGAGAGTGGAGCAACAGAGGAGCTGGAGGAAGGCTCTGGCCCCAGAGGCTATGGGGAAGCCTGGAGTACAGTGAGGACACTGTACTTTGAGGTGCTGGGCGATAGGGACAGACCTCTGGACAGAGAGGGGGCTCTGGATGTGAGTAAGTGGCCAGACGGCCAAGGATTTTATTTTATGTTTTTGTTTTCCGTGAACAGTGCCTCAATAAAACTGGTTGAGGCCAGTCTGAAATAATCCCTGTGTCAGAAGATCTTTTAGCCAATACTGTTCTACCAAGGATGGCGATCCTAAAGCCAAGCGGGAATCCCCAGGACGGGTCAAGAGGGCGTCCCAGAGCTAAGCGGCAGCTTACAATATATACACACACACATCTATTCATTCATTATATATATAATAACTATATATTCATTCATTATATATATATATATATATATATTGTTAAATAGAATATAATATCTATTTTACAGTGTCATATTACAAGTAAACACTCACAAATAATGTAGGTTTGGTTCAGTCTGTATGTTAATAACCCCTCCAGTCATGCAGTGCAAGGTCTTGTTACGGCAACAAGCTACCCCTTCATCCATTCAGTACCAACAAAAAAAAATTGAGCTCAGAAAACTCTTTTAATATTAATATGAAACATTGCTTTATAATACTTTATAATACTTTGCTAAATTAATTGGTTTACAATATTGCATGTTATGGCTTTCTTCTGATTTTTATGTTTCATGTAAAACTAGTCTTACAGAATTAGTGATTTATATATAGCTAGTGGGAATTTAAAAAATAGCCCTCCTGTCAGATCCATCAGAGGTCATTTTGGGGCTGGTTTCCATAGTTACATCAGTTCTCTTTACCTTCTCAGGCTGGAGATTAGACATTACCACAACTCCAGGACCTAAAAAATAAGGTCAAGTATAAAACAAGCAAAACTTCAAAAAGTAAATAAAAAGGAGCTCAAATCTCAGCATTAAGACTTGTTGACACACTTATAAAGTTTAGGTGGGACCATCAAATAATTTAATATTATATGATAGAGAGAAAACTCTGAACCAAACCTGAAAGATATCATAGAAAGAATTTTAAAAAGAAAGTAAAGAAAGTGGAAATTGAAGATTTTTTATTTTTAAAAAAACCATTATCTGTATTGTTTATTTTGCCAGTTTACATAAACTGACTCTAAATCTAAAAGTGAATGAAATAAAAAAAAGAAAAAAAATTTGCTGTAATTCTTCAAATGTTCCTGACAAGCTTTTGAAATAAATATTCGTGTACAACTTTCTTTAGAGGATCGAGGGATGCTATGTCCTTTTCAGCCATTTATTATTGCTCCAATGCATCTAAAATTATTAAAAACCTTCCATTGTTTTGTTTCTGTGCTAACCTATGTTAATATGTGTCCGTGGTAACAGACTACTAGCCCAGTACTTGCTTGCAGGATCACACTCTACATAGTTTTTTTTGTTGTCGTTTAGTTTGAAGACACATGGGTCAGAATAGAGACATACAAAATAATACAAAGTTTTTTAACCAAGGCTTGTTGCAAAGTATATTACTGTATATATGTTGGGACAGCAAAAATAGTTTTGAAAGGTAGATATAACCTTTAACGTTAAAGAACAATTCTACGTCATATGTCTATTGTTTTCAGTTAAAAGGGTTGCTTCATCAAGACAAACCTTATTCATAAGCCCAGCATAGGACCCCCTGTATGAGTCACAGCACAGAGCTACTTAATAAGAACAGCTGCTTATCGGACATACATGCCTCAACTATACATTACATGGTCTGCTATAAGTGAGAGATCGAACAAGACTTCTCCACGTAATAACAGCTGATTGCCTGGCAGCTGTCTTTACAGTAAAGACTGTCTCAATGACACAATCCTTTAAGAAAATCATATATAAATAGTGAATGTGTGCACAGATGTGTATTATACTATAGGTGTGCACAGGGATGTATGAATATGTAATTATACTTACAATGTGGCAAGTCATTTAAAAATTCTGAGACTGAAAGTCACAGCGCAGACTGGAGAGTTGGCTGTGTTTGCGCAGGTACTCTCCATTCTGTTCTTTTGGAGTTCCAAATACAGCTGAGCGGTGTATTCGGCCGTGCGCAAGCGCGTCTGGCTCTGTAGTCTGCACTGTGACTTTCGGGGGCCCGGTCCCAAGATAGATATGCTATAATTTTATATTGTGGTACAACCCCTTTCAGCAACATTGAGACCACACTACCAACAGTCTTAGTTCCCATGGAAACTTCCATAATTAGCATACCTAAATACAATGGAAACAATGTGCCACTTACAGATTGGATGGAAAAGCTAAAGGCAGATACAAGACTGTATCAAGTACCAAATGCTCATCAAGTAGACATAGCCTTGCACTTGCTAGAAGGAGTTGCACAAAAAGCTGTCCTTGTATTACCCACTAAAGAAAGAAACACCTTAGATGACATACTGGAGAGACTAGAAACATTATATGAAAAATCTGCATCATCTGCAGAATTTTTATACATGAAATCTGCGTGAAGGAGAAAAATTTTCTATAGGTCTCTAAGGACTCTGGAAACGATTGTGTCGTGAGGATTGTGATGGCTCTGAGGCTGTACCAGAACCAGACAAAATGCTAAGAGACCAATTCATTTCTGGACTTCAATATCGTACCCGAAAGAGGGCTTTCAAAGACGTTATACGTTAAGAAAACAAGGCCTTCTTTGCTAAAGTAATAAAACAGACTATTGCAAAGAGAGGATATAGATGGTCTTAGTATAACTGTACAGACAACAATTAGCCAAGAAGTAAATAAAACAATTAATGAACCCATGAATGTTTGGTTATATGAAATGGTCCAGGGAATGAGAGACTCTATCCAAGAATTTCAGAAAGAGATGACCCAATTGTGAACCTCATCCAATAAAGGAAATAGGCGTCCAATGAATGGTCAATTTGAGAGAACAAACTCAAAATGATGTTGGAAGTGTGGAAAAGTAGGCCACCTTTCCAGAGAATGTCAAACCCCTCATTTTAGGGGCCCACAACGATCGCCTTTAATCTACCAATAACCATGGCCGTGGGCCGAGCTACGAGGTCTTCAACTGCAGGCCCTGATGCAAGCAACGAACAAATTGCTAGACGATGTCCAGTCATAACTTCTAACTTTAATGGGATACCAGTCAATTGTCTGTTGGATACTGGCTCAGAAGTCACCACCATTTCCAAACAACTCTATGATAAACAATTTGGAAAAACCAGTGACCTTGAAAACCCTTTGTTAAACATTACAGCTGCCAATAATTTACCAATTCCTGTAACTGGAATTGCATGGATGGACATTGAGATTTTTGGCAGATTGTTCATGCATACAGCAATGATAGTGGTAGTAAAGACAGTCAGACCTCGGGTATCAACATTACTTGGTATAAATTTACTACAATAACTTAATGGAACTGGGGAATATCTATTGGAAGCAACTAAGTCATGATACAATTACACAATGGTCCCTGGAACAATTCCAAGTAATCTGTCAACATAAACATGATCTAGCACAAATAAAAGAGCAAACAGGGTTAATTAGACCTCCATACCACAGACAACCCAGAATAATGCCCGGCCAAGACATAACTATCCTGCAAGTAGTCGGGACCCACCACAGCCTTCAACAATCTTTGGTTGTTGAACCTATCTCTGCGAGTAACTCACAAGTTAACTGGTAGATAGGCTGTACTCGGTGTATGACTAAAGGATGTGTATCAGTTTGAATAATGAACACAAGTAAAGCAGAAACTATCATAACCCCCAAGACAATGGTAGCAGAAATACATGTGGTACAAAGTGGTGATACAGAAGAAATGGTTGCCCTGACACTATTAACAGATACTCACAAAGATGAGCCATCAAAAGAATTACAAAATAATTGGCTCTGGCAGCAATTACAGTTAGATGGAATAGCACCTAATCTCGAATTGGAAAAAAAAGCTGAAAACATTGTTATTTTACTGGAGAAGCCATTCCAATTTCAGAGCTTTACAGGAATATGCCACCAGTTCTGTCAAGAAGTGAAAGAATTATAAAACAAAATGATTTGAGGCAATATGATCAGGTAAAGTATAGTCCTTGGGCTGCACCTATAGTACTGGTCTAAAAAAAATGAAACCACTAGTTTCTGTGAAATTGAATTCATGCACATATAGAAATGACTATTCACTACCAAAAGTAGAAGAACCCTTAGCAGCAATGCGTATAGCACAATATTTTACTACCTTAGACCTTGCTAGTGGCTACTGGCAAGTTCCAGTAAAAGAGGCTAATAGAGAAAAGACTGCCTTTATAACTTTTATGGATCTCCTTAAATGTAATAGAATGCCTTTTAGACTGACAAATGCACCCAGTACTTTTCAACGACTCATGAAACATTGCCTGGAGATCTTAATTTTGAGTCCATCATAACTTACTTGGTGACATTGTGGTGTTTTTAAGTAGCTTTGAAGAACAATTAGAACATCTGGATGCAGTTTTGAAACGATTAGAGAATTATGGATTCAAACTGAAACCAGTCAAGTGTCGATTGGCCAGAAAAGAAATATAATATTTGGGTCATATAGTTAGTGCCAAAGGAATTGACCCTTGAATAATGTAAGCGGTATCAGGATGGCCAGTCTCTCAGACTGTGAGTGAGGTAAGATCATTCTTGGGGCTGTTATCGCAGACTGCTCCACTTGCTGCTCCACTTCACAAGTTCTTAATAGGGAAAGTAACAGTACAGCGAGGTAGAGTCAGTCCCTCAATCAAAGATCAGTGGAGAGAAGATCAACAACTAGAAGAACTGAAGAATCGTCTAATTAATGCCCCTATTTTGGTGTTTGCAGATTATGGTTTTCATTTCCAGTTATATACTGACGCTAGTCTACAAGGCCTAGGAGCTGTTTGATCACAACAACATGGACAAACAAGATGGACAAGAATTAGCTATTGCTTATGGAAATCAAAACTTGAGGCCAACAGAATGTAATCTAGCCAACTATAGCTCATTGCAACTAGAATTATTAGCTGTGGTCTGGGAAGTTATTAAAAGATTTGCAGAATATCTAGCTGGCACTAAAAAAAAACATCTTCACAGATAACAACTAGAGATGGGCGAATTTCTCAAAATTCGGTTCGCTCACTTCACCGAATTTCCCGATAAAAAATAACTTAGTTCCGAATTACTTCGGGACAAATCACGTTAAAAAACAGCTATTTCCAGGCTGCACAGAGCCTGTAGGGTGCTGTAGAACGTTGTGCCATGCTTAAATATGCAGAGGGTTTTTTTTGGTTTTGGCCCTTCATACAATTTGTGTTTTAGAAAGGGACACCGCCAAACTCCCCGCCGCTTTTAAAAAAACCGCTTCACTATAAAATTCCCGGGGGCATTTAAAGTTTGGCAAAACTCCCAAAAAAAACTGAACGGGAATGTTGCCTAAAAAAGTCATGCCGCAAAACTGGAAAAAAACAAAGCTGAGAGCTCGGTGGCAACATTAGTGACAGAGTGTGGAGGTAAACGGGGGGACCACAGCGCTTGGGGTTTTAGACATTGGCACAATGACATTCTGGAGGTGGCAAAAAACGGGAAAGGGGCCACAGAGTGGCACAATGACAAAAGTGTGGAGTTGACAGAAACACACAGCACATGGGGTCAGCCCTGGCACAATAAACATGGGGCTGGAGGGGAAAAAAACAGAAGTGGCCCCCCAGAGTGGCACAATGACAGAGAGTGGGGGGTCGGGGGCAGCAGCATGGGGTCGGGACATTTGGCACAATGACATTCTGGGGGGTGGCAAAAACAGGAAATGGGCCACAGAGTGGCACAATGACACAGTGGGGATTGACGGCATCAACAGCAGAAAGCAGCATGGGGTTTCAAAACAGTGGCACAAATTTGACTTTTCTGGAGGTGGAAAAAACGGGAGTAAGGCCACAAAAAGTGGCCAATACAGAGAGTGGGGGTGGGGCGGCGGGCAGCATGGGGTTCAAACAGGGGCACAATCACTTTCTGGAGGTGGCAAAAAAAAGGAATAGGCCAAGAGGGGAAACAATGACAAAAAGTGTCTATTTCCAATGGCAGCACCCCAAGCAGCAGAAATGGGGTTCAGAACAGGGGCACAATCACATCCTGGGGGGCAAAAACTGGAGTAGGCCAAAAGAGTGGCAAATGGAAAGAGAGTGGGGGTCAGGCAGAAGCAGCATAAAATAAGACAGTAGCACAATGAAATTCGGAGGGGGCAAAAACTGGAGTGGGCCACAGAGGGGCCCAATTTAAACAGAGAGGGGGGAGGTGAGGGCGGCGGGAAAGCAACAGAAAGAGGCCCAAGAGTGGCACGAAAAACAGTTTGGAGGCCCAGGGCCCGGCAGCCACAGGCAGAAACATGAGGTAACAGTGGCAAAATTGACAAAAGTTTTTTGAGGTGGGTGGCAAAACCAGCCCCCTGGTAAAGAGGGTTTTGGTGCCCGGATGGGAAACTGTCGCAGAGGGTTTTGGCATGGGCGGGGGCAGCATCAGAATATTGGGGCTGAGACGGTATTTTTTAAAACCCCAGACTCATTTTTTCCACATTTTGGGGGTGAGGCGCCCAAGGTTTATGTAGTCTACGCCAAAGGGGCTTTGGTTGTAAAAAAAACCCTGGCCGATCCCGCCTGTTCACTTGCAAAAGGTCAGCCCGTTCCACTTTTCCCTTTGTGGAAAAGGGGGGTTCTTTTTTGGGAAACCGAGGGCCCCCCCCGCCCACTGAACACCCGCTCTGATCCCCACTACGGGCCGGGAAAGGACAGTTTCTCCACTGAAAACCCGGGCAAGTTGCGGCCACACAAACCATTTTTGGGTCCCATGTCCCCGGATCTTCTAACTGGGGTGGCGAGTGCGGTCCAAGTAGGCCACCACCTGTTGGATCAGGGGCTGCTCCAGGTCCTGCTGCTGCTGGCCACGCCCTCCTCCCCAAACGGGAAAGAAGCTGCTCAAAACCCGTGACCCCAGACTTAGGTTTCTGCTTTAAGGAGCTGGTTTCGGGTCCGAGTCCCCCCCCCCCCCCCCCAGCAGCCGCGGCAGTAGTAAAGGGAGAAAACCCCCCGGGCAGACCCGTCGAGGAAAGGGCGAACTGCAAATAGGGAGCGGCCCCAAATTACGGGGGGATTTCCCTATAGTAAATTTTAGTTTGTTTCCCCCCTCCCCAATAGCTGGGAAAAAAGGGTCCCATTTTTGGGGCCGGTAGCCCCGGGGGCCAATTAAAGGGGGGAGGGCCAAAAATCATCCCCTGCCCGGATGCTGGGCTAATTTGGGCCCCCTAGCCCCGGGAAAACAGCATGCTGCGGGGCCCCTGCAAAAAGTAAACCCCCGAGGGGCTCTCTGCCTCCATCCCACTGAAAACTGCCACGGGGCTTGCGGCATCTGCCTCGTCTTCCTCATCTCCAACCCCTACCCCTCCCAGGGGGCTCCTTCTCCCCCCCTCCTTTTCACCTGGGTAGAAAATCCCCCAAATTTCACCCAGACAATGCTTTTGTCCAATTTTCCCCCCCCCTCCTCCTCCATTTCAGTCCCCACCGAAATCCTGTGGCCGCGAGATGTAGTCCCCCAAAGTCTCCAGTCCCCCCGCCCAACAGATTTTTCAGCATTGTTCCAGGACATAAGCAGGGGAATTTACCCTTAATTTTTATCCCCCCTATCCTGGCACTGACCCAAAAAACTGGGCCCCCTCGAATGGCCCCCAAAAACAAACGGGATTTTCACACAAGAGCTGCCCCTGTCTGACATCAAAAATTACACAGGGGGACTCCCCTTTTGCCTGGATCATCCCCAAAAAAAACGTTAAAGGCCTTTTTTTCTGTTCAAACAGTCGGTCCCCAAAATTGCAGGGTGGAATTCCAAAAGGGGGGAAAAAATTGCATATCAAGTGTGTTGGGGGAGCCGTTTTGCCCCTGCAACTCGAGGAGGGTTTCCTGGCTTTTTTGGGAAAGGGTGAAATGCATGCAAGTTTTCCGGGGCCCTTTTTTAGAATCTTTTGAAAATCCCGGGGGAAGACTTCAGGGAAACCCTTTTTACAAAACCCGATTGAACACGGCGCCATGCAGGGGGCATGGGGCCCCCCCCCTCGGTGAGCGGGGACACCATTTTACTCCCCTTGTCCCTTTCCCCCTGGTTCCCATTTTTCAGTTGGGGGGGGGGGAGAAAGCCACCCATTTGATTTTTTTTTGCTGCATGACGCGGAGCAGTTCCTCCCCTGTGTGACTTGTTCGCCGGGCAAGCCAGGTGTAAACTGCATAAACACCGCTGTGCCCTACACATGGGGAAATGGAGCAGTACTTGTGGAGGCGAGATGGTGGTGGGAGGAGAGGAGGAGGCAGACATGGGCGCGGGACCGCATTTTGAAAACCCGGGAGGAGAAAGCGGCTTCCCCCCTTCCAAGTTGTTAGTGTGCCGGCCAAACACATTCCCAACCCCAGGGGCCGTAAAGGACATGTCTGCCCCTAAAAACGAAAGTTACAGCCCAGCGTCCGCCCCTGCCGGCACCTTGGAACAAACCGAAAAACCAAGGACTGCCCACCCTTGTTTCTACATATTTATAAAGTGCTGGTACTGCCTTTTTTTGGAAAAAAAATTGGGGCTTGGAACTCCCTTTTTCGGCTCGGCACAACCCATTATTCTCTGAAGGGTGCAGAGCCACCTTTTTGGAAAGGGGAGGGACTGCAGCCCAACAACTTGACAAAACAGGGTCACTGCTGCACCTTAGGATGGTTGGAGCATACGTTGTCTCTTTGCAACCCCTCGCTGAACGACTGCGGCGCCATATAGCGAGGAGCGGAGCTCTGGCCCGGGGGGAATTTATTAAAAGAAAACACCCCCTTCGCAAGGTGGGGACCCTGACTGTGCAAGGCATCTGCCACGGGCCTGTTCTGCTGTTGCTCGGGGGCGGGAAGGACCACCACATTGAGCCACTTTTTTCCCCAGGCCACCGGAGGTGACGCTGCATTGTTGATGCGGGGCCGGGGTGCCAACGTTAGCACCTTCACTTTTGCCCACAGATTTTTACATAACCCAATTCGGGGCCCCCCGTTCTTAGCAAAGAACTGCCCCCCCACCGCCGAGTATCGGATTTTACCGCCAATGGGCCCGCACTGAGTGACTACTACCCCGCCGCTGCCTCCTGAAACCCCTGTTGGGCCCCAACTTTCTTGGACCTGCGAAGCAGGTTTTTTACCCCGTGGCCGCTTGGCTCCCCCCACCTCACAATGCTGTTTACCCTGCTGACCATCCACGGCCCACACACCCACTGTTGCTGCGCCGCTGCCTGACCCGCGCAAGCTGACGCCCTCTTCTCCTGACGATGATGAAGCCCTTGCCTCCCCCGCTCCCAAGTGCGGTCGGCTACATCATCATCTATTTGTGTTTCTTTATCACTGCTGTCCTCATCCCCGGGTCTTGGGAAATTCAGGGGCTGACCCCTCACAACATGACCTCCCATGCCACTCCCGACATCTATACTTTGCCGCCTACTGCAAGAAGCGGGGGATATTGGCCCCATTTTCTTCGCTGCCATGTAGCTGCTGACTGCCCTCCTCAAATTGTTCATCCTCGCTATATAGTGGCGATGAGCCCAGACCACATAGTAGATCTCTGGCTGGGGGAAACCCGGGATGGGACAGAGCGGGTTGAGGACGGTGAGGGCCGCTGACCCGCTCCCAGGCCAAGCTAACAAAGGTTGTGTCTGACGTTCCCACCGACTTTTGGGCTGGGGTTGTCCAGATGTCACCCGGGGAGGAAGTGGATGACCAGTCAACCAATCAAGAACTTTTGGGGTTCTACCCAGCACACGGCCGCTAAAATGACAGCGGAGTTGTGGCCTCACCGAGTGACCCCTGCTGGACGTCCCCCCTGCTGTGCTGCACCGGGGGCCTGGAATGTTTGTGCCTCTCCCAAACGCGGGTGAAGAGCCTGCCACCTCTCTGTCTGACATACTGTTTGTTCTAAAATGTACAGACACTGTTTGATGAAGAAATCTTTAATGATAAATACACACCCTGTATTTGACTCCAAATGAACCCACTAAGAAGCTTGGTAACCCTTGGTTTATAAATTGCGCTCCACAAAGGGGCGGGAAAAATTCACTTGTATGTGCCTTTTAAAAAACTCTGCGTATTTTACTAAATATAAAAACAATAACCTTCCGATATGAATTATGCTACAGAATTTCTTCAGTGGCGGTGAAAAACAAAGTTTCTTTTACTGAGTACAACTGCATAACAAAGCTTAATTAACCCTGGTTTGTAAATTGCACAAAAGAATTGAGCAACCAAAAACTACGAGCTTTTGTAGCGTGTTACAATGGCGTGTTTTCTACCTACACAACAAGAGAAAAAATTTGTAATTAACGTTCGCTTGTGAATTATGCTACGGGAAAAATTTAATTTTTGGCGGTGAAAGACGGTATAATTGTAGTCACCACAGCAAAAAACAACACTTAATTAACCCCCGGATGTAAATTGCGCCAAACAATTGAGCAGCCACAATCTACGAGCTTTGTTGCGGGGTTACAATGGCGTGTTTTTTCCCGTTACACAACAAGAGAAAAAAATTGAAAATTAACCTTCGCTTGTGAATTGGGCTACAGGAAAAATTTTTTTTTTGGCGGTGAAAAAGACAATTTCTTTAGTCACCACAACAGCAAAAACAACGCTTAATTAACCCCTGGATGTAAATTGCGCAAAGAATTGAGCAGCCAAAAATTAAGTGTTTTGTATTGTAAACAACGCTGTTTCTTTAAATGAATACAACAGAACAGGCTTAAGATCCCCCTGGATTTTCAATGCTGTGACAGATAGCATTAAAATGTATATGCAGCTGCATTGGACGCACACTGGACTTCAGATCCAATACCCAAAAAAATCAGAAATAAACAATAAGAGAAGCAGTCTCTGAGACAAGCTGAGACACCCCACAAAAATCACTGTATAAAAGTCATTTCTTCAGTAAGATCTATTACAAGCAGCCGCGGCAGCACCTTCCCTAGTCAGTAAAGTGAGAGGAGTGTGAGCTCCCAGCGTCGCGCCCGACTTATATAGTGCGGTGACGTCACAGAATCCCGCCGGTCCCCTGATTTGGGTTCAATCTCCCGCAAAATGTCATGCAGGCTATGCCCTTCTTCCTCCCAGAGTGCTTTGCCCCATGTAACGCCATGTGCTCGCACCAATTTATCAATCAAAAAACAAAACTTCGTTCACTCCCCAAGTCCCCCAAACGTCGACTTCTTCAGAACCGAAGTTTTTCCTGAAATTCTAAACAAATTCCACTTCCCTTAGAATCAATTCGCCCATCTCTAATAACAACCCACTAGCTTATTTGAACTCTGCAAAATTTTGGGGGCCAAAGGAGCAACATTGGGTAGGAAGATTGGCTCATTTCAATTATGTCATATACTATAACACAGATGCATTGTCACAACAACTGCATTATTATATGTCAGGAAAAACAGATACAAAACTAGAGAGTATTGAACTTCCCTTACATGTGGCTCCAACACCACCTGTTTCATCGTCACTGCTGTCCTCATCACCGGTCTTGGTATGCAGAGGCTGACCCCTCACAACATGACCTCCCATGCCACTCTCAACATCTATACTTTGCCGCCTACTGCAATAAGCAGGGGATATTGGCCCCATTTCTTCGCTGCCATGTAGCTGCTGACTGCCCTCCTCAAATTGTTCATCCTCGCTATATAGTGGCGCTGAGCCCAGACCACATAGTAGATCTCTGGCTGAGGGAACCGGATGGGACAGAGGCGGGTTGAGGACAGGTGAGGGCCGCTGACCCGCTCCCGGGCCATGCCAACTAAGGGTTGTGTCTGACATTCCCACCGACTCTTGGCTGGGGTTGTCAGATGTCATCTGGGAGGAAGTGGATGACCTAGTCAACCAATCAAGAACCCTTGGGTTGCTAGTCAGCACACGGCCGCTAGATGACAGCGGCAGTTGTGGCCTCACCGAGTGACCCCTGCTGCGACGTCCCCTTGCTGTGCTGCGACCTGGGCCTGGAATGTTTGTGCCTCTGCCACTCGCAGGTGAAGAGCCTGCCACCTCTCTGTCTGACATACTGTTTGTTCTAAAATGTACAGACACTGTTTGATGAAGATATCTGTATATGATAAATACACACCCTGTATTTGACTCCAAATGAACCCAGTAACAAGCTTGGGTAACCCTTGGATATAAATTGCGCTCCACAAATGGGCAGGAAAAATTGACTTGTATGTGCCGTTTAAAAACTCTGTGTATTTTACTGAATATAAAAGCACAAACAGACTTAGTTAACCTTCGTATATGAATTATGCTACAGAATTTCTTCTGTGGCGGTGAAAAACAAAGTTTCTTTTACTGAGTACAACTGCAGAACAACGCTTAATTAACCCCTGGATGTAAATTGCGCAAAAGAATTGAGCAACCAAAAACTACGAGCTTTGTAGCGTGTTACAATGGCGTGTTTTCTACGCTACACAACAAGAGAAAAAATTGTAATTAACCTTCGCTTGTGAATTATGCTACAGGAAAAATTAACCTTCGCTTGTGAATTATGCTACAGGAAAAATGTCTTTTTTGGCGGTGAAAGACGGTTTATTTTAGTCACCACAGCAGAAAAACAACGCTTAATTAACCCCTGGATGTAAATTGCGCCAAACAATTGAGCAACCGCAAACTACGAGCTTTGTAGCGTGTTACAATGGCGTGTTTTTTATGCTACACAAAAATAGAAAAAATTGTAATTAACCTTCGCTTGTGAATTAGGCTACAGGAAAAATATATTTTTTGGCGGTGAAAAAGACGGTTTCTTTTAGTCACCACAACAGCAGAACAACGCTTTATTAATCCCTGGATGTAAATTGCGCAATAGAATTGAGCAGCCAGAAATGAAGTGGTATTTGTTACGTAAAAACGCTGTTTCTTTAAATGAATACAACAGGAACAGGCTTAGATCCCCCTTGGATATTCAATGTGCTGTGAGCAGATAGCATTAAAATGTATATGCAACTGCATTGGACGCACACTGGACTTCAGATCCAATATACCAAAAAATCAGAAATAGAACGTTAAGAGAAGCAGTCTCTGAGACAAGCTGAGACACCCCCCAAAAATCGCTGTATAAAAGTCAGTTCTTCAGTAAGATCTATTACAAGCAGCCACGGCAGCACCTTCCCTCGTCAGTACAGTAAGAGGAGTGTGAGCTCTCAGCGTCGCGCCCGGACTTATATAGTGCAGTGACATCACAGAATCCCGCCGGTCTCTGATTGGCTTCATCTCTGCACATGTCATGTAGGCTATGCCCTTCTTCCTCCCAGAGTGCTTTGCCCCATGTAACGCCATGTGCTCGCAGCCATTTTATCAATCAAAAGCACACTTCGTTCACCCGAAGTCCCCCAAACGTCGACTTCGTTAAAAACCGAAGTTTTCCTGAAATTCTAAACTAATTCCACTTCGTTAGAATCAATTCGCCCATCTCTAATAACAACCTACTAGCTTATTTTGACACTGCAAAATTGGGCGCTATGGAGCAACGTTGGGTGGTAAGATTGGCTCCTTTCGATTATGTCATACACTATAACACAGATGCATTGTCACAACAACTGCATTATTATATGTCAGGAAAAACAGATACAAAACTAGAGAGTATTGAACTTCCCTTACATGTGGCTCCAACACCACCTATTAATGGCCATTCAATCTTTTCTACTCATAATCTGGAACTCTTTACTCAGTAAGAATGGCAACAGAAAAAAACAGAGGATAAAGACATATATAGACTGAGAGAATGGGTACTGAACAAACTGTTGGTTCATCAGTGGAATCATTTAAGTACAAAATATGGTACTTGTACTGTATGATACGTACAACAGGTAGGTAGACTTATACATGTAACTTGTGGACATTTCTGTAGATAAAACATAAGAGATAATCCATAAACATTTTTATAATCCACAATTAATTTAGAGTGTACAATAAGTGTGTCAAGCTTGTGCCAGATATGCTATTCACAGGGGCCGAGAACAGATTTTCCTACCACAAGTGACAATCACAAGAGAACCTTTTGAAATGCTCACCATGGATCTCCTAAGCTTACAGGAAGTGAATTATGGACTTATGGTACCTCACAGAAGTGAGTACATCCCTCACATTTTGGTAAATATTGTATTATATATGTTTATAGTATAACAGTGAAGATATGATACTTTGATGCAATGTGTACAGTGTACTGCTTGTATAACAATGTAAATTTGGTGTGCTCTCAAAACAACTCCAATACATGAAAAAACCTTGAGGTTCTTAGTTCACATGTTTTGATCAAAACTGTTTAAGCCACCTCCGACTTTCAACGGGACCTCAGTACAGGTGGTCCTACTCTATTTTTACCTCTCATTTGAGTCCAATTCAGACTTCTCATTTGGTTCCTCCGACCTCCATAATCCAGAGAGAAAAAAGCACCAGCCTTATAAGCATGCTGCACTGATTTAGTAACCCGTGGAGGTGGGCAGGGTGCAAAAAACCAAAATGGAGGCATCCATTCCTCCCTGTATTAGTTAAAAGCAATATATGCTAATTGCAATGTATGGTTCTGCACAAATTTTTTTTATGAAAAACACAATGTGAACACAGGTGTACACTGGCATGGCTGTGGTACCTATACACACACTCCAATACCAGTAGCACACCATCAGCAAAAAGGGCTATCAAACAAAACATGGAACCCTGCAAAAAAGCATTTATTCTATCTACAATACATGAAAAAACCTTGAGGTTCTTAGTTCACATGTTTTGATCAAAACTGTTTAAGCCACCTACGACTTTCAATGGGACCTCAGTACAGGTGGTCCTACTCTATTTTTTTCCTCTCATTTGAGTCCAATTCAGACTTCTCATTTGGGTCCTCCGACCTCCATAATCCAGAGAGAAAAAAAGCACCAGCCTTATAAGCATACTGCCCTGATTTAGTAACCTGTGGAGGTGGGCAGGGTGCAAAAAAACAAAATAGAGGCATCCATTCCTCCCTGCATTAGTTAAAAGCAATATATGCCAATTGCAACGTATGGTTCTGCACAAAAAAACATTTCTGAAAAACACAATGTGGACACAGGTGTCCACTGGCATGGCTGTGGTACCTATACACACATTCCAATATCAGTAGCACACCATTAGCAAAAAGGGCTATCAAACAAAACATGGAAACCTGCAAAAAGCATTTATGATATCTACAATACATGAAAAAACATTGAGGTTCTTAGTTCACATGTTTTGATCAAAACTGTACAGGTGGTCCTACTCTATTTTTACCTCAATTGAGAGGTAAAAATAGAGTAGGACCACCTGTACTGAGGTCCCGTTGAAAGTCGGAGGTGGCTTAAACAGTTTTGATCAAAACATGTGAACTAAGAACCTCAAGGTTTTTTCATGTATTGTAGATAGCATAAATGCTTTTTTGCAGGTTTCCATGTTTTGTTTGATAGCCCTCAAAATAACTCAACACACAACTATCAATGTCTAAACCACTGGTAACAAAAGTGAGTATATACCTAAGTGAAAGTGGACAAATTGTGCCCAATTTTCCCTCCCCAATGTCATGTGATTCGTTATTGTTACAAGGTCTCAAGTGTGAATGGGGAGCAGGTGTGTTAAATTTACTGTTATCGCTTTCACACTTTCTCATACTGGTCACTGGAAGTTCAATATGGCACCTCATGGCAAATAACTGTCTGAGGATCTGAAAAAAAGAATTGCTGCTCTACATAAAGATGTAAATTACAAGGAAATACCTATATCATGCAGCGCATAGGAGTTCCCTGACCATTAGACACAAAAATAATAAATAGGGAAAGGTCATAAAAAATAACTTAATTCAATCTTTAACCCCTTTCCGACATTGGACGTATGCATACGCCCTAGCGGGAAATGACTTCCCGCAAATGGACATATGCATACGTCCTGGCGATCGCACGGGCTTGCGGGCGAGCCGCGCACGATCGCGACATGGGACCAGCGATCAATTAAGATCGTCGGAGCTAAGTCGCAGGCAGGAGGAGAGAGCCCCTCCTGGAGCCGTCTGTGACGTCACGATGCCCACAATGCATTGTGGGCATCGTGACTGACAGTTGTCATGGCGACCAGTGCATAGCAACAATGCTATGTACTGGCCTGCCTTCTAACAGCAACCTTCAGAAGATCTGAAGATTGCTATTATAAATCCCCTATGGGGAAAAGTAAAAAAAAGTGTAAAAAAAATTTAAAAAAGTAAATAAAAGTGGAAAAAGTAAAACACAAACACAAAAAATAAAAATAAAAACACGTACACCGCCCCTTTCCCCTTTACAGACGCCAAACGCCCCAAAAAAGATCAAAGTAAATAAAGTACCCATATTTAGTATCGCCGCGTGCGTAACGACCTGTCCTATAAATGTGTCATATTAATTAACCCGTATGGTGAATGCTGTAAAAAGAATTAAAAAAAACAAAGAATTGCGATTTTTGTTCATCCCGCAGCACATAAAATGGAATAAAAAGCTATCAAAAACTCGTATAAACATCAAATTTGTACCAATTAAAATGTCAGTTCATCCCGCAAAAAAAATTCCTTACACCTCTCTGTATACGGTAAAATAAAAAAGTTATGGCTCTCAGAAGACAGATTCGACACAAAAAAAACTATTAAATTGGGTATTGCCATAATCGTATCGACCCACAGAGCAAAGCAAACTTGTCATGGATACTGCACAGTGAGCGCTGTTAAAAATAAAAAAAACACTCCTAGGATTGCAGTATTTTCATCACCCTGCCTTCCAAAAAACGGATTTAAAACTGATCAAAAAGTCTTGTCCCCAAAAAAATGATACAAATAAAAACGTCAACTCATCCCTCAAAAAACAAGCCCCTACACAGCTCCATACACAGAAAAAAAAAAGTTATCGCTCTCAGACTGCGACGCTGCAAAAACGTGTTTTCCTTTTTGAATAAAAGTGTTTTTATTGTGTAAAAGCAGTAAAACATTAAAAAATATACAACTTTGGTATCACTGTAATCGTATCGACCTGCTGAGTAAAGCTAGAATGTCATTTATACCGCACAGTGACCACTGTAAAAAATAAAAAACACTACCAGGAATGTTGTATTTTGTTCAAAATGCCTCACAAAAACCTTAATAAAAAGTGATCAAAGCGTCATATGCACCCCATAATGGTACTAATAAAAACGTCAACTCATCCCACAAAAAACAAGCCCATAATCAGCTCCGTATACAGAAAAATAAAAAAGCTATGGTTGTCAGAATAGGACAACATAAAAACGCAATTTTTTATAGACCTATTTCTATTGTGTAAAAGTAATAAAACATAAAAAAAACTATATAAAATTTATATCATTGTAATTGTACCAACCCCCATAGTAAAGTTATCCTGTTTTTTATCCTGTACGGCGAACATTGTAAGAATGAAGCCCAAAAAACAATGGCGGAACTGCGTTTTTTCCCATTTTCATAGCCCAATACTGAAAAAAATATATGGAACACCTGTGCGCCCAAAATGCACAGTACACCCCTAGATGAGATTCCTGAGGGGTGTTGAAACCAAAATGGGGCGATTTCTGGAAGGTTTCACCTGTTCTGGTACTTTGGGGGGCTTTGCAAATGCGACATGTCCCCACCAATATCTGCGTTCCAAAAGCCAAATAGCGCTCCCTCCCTTGTACCCCCTGCCATGCGCCCAAACAGCAGTTTACACCCACACGTAGGGTATTGCCTAACTTGGAAGAAATTTCGTGACAAAATTTTGGGTGTTTTTTTTCCAGGATTCCTTGTAAAAATGAAACATTTTCAGCTAAAATTGCAGTTTGTTGGAAAAAAATAACATTTTTAATTTTCACAGCTTAACACTAAAAAAAAATTGTGAAACACCTGTGGGGTCGATATACTCATTACACACCTGGATATATTCCTTAAAGGGTGTAGTTTCCAATATGGGGTCTTTTTAAGGGTGTTTATTAAATTTTAGCACCTTAGGGCGTCTGCAAACCTGAAATGGTGCCCAAATAAAATCGTAATGAAAATGAGACCCCAGAGTACAGTAGGTGCTCCTCCTACTCTGGGGCTTGTGGTTGAGCCAAATCGCGCACTAGGCCCACAAATGGGATATCTCTGAAAATGGCACAATCTGGGGAATCAATATTAAGTTGCATTTCCCTGATCACATCTACTGTGTTCTTGTGAATAGTGGATACAAATTGAAAATCTGCAAAAAAAAGTGAAATTTTGAAATTTCACCTCCAGTTTGCTTTAATTCCTGTGAATCACCTAATGGGTTAATAAACTTCCTAAATGCTGTTTTGAATACTTTAAGGGGTGTAGTTTCTTATATGAAGTCATTTATGGGGGTATCTAACATACAGGCCAATCAAAATCACGTTAGAACTGGACTGGTCCCTAAAAAAATGCATATTGCAAATTTTCTTGAAAATTTGAAAATTACTACTAAATTTCTAAGCCCCCTAATGATGTAAATAAAAAAAGACATTTAACAAAAAGATGCCAGCCTACAGTAGACATATGGTTGATGCTAGTTATAAGCTATTTTGAGTAGAATAATTATCTGTATTATACACAGAAATTTTTGAAGTTTGAAAATGGTAAATTTTTGACATTTTTCCCGATTCTTTGATATTTTTCACAAATAAACAAGGACTTTTTGAACCAAAATTTCTTACTATCTTAAAGCACAATGTGTCACGAGAAAACAATCTCTGAATCACATGGATAGGTTAAGGTGTCAAAAAGTTATTCTCACATACAGTGACACATGCCAAATTTAAAAAATGGGGCACTATCAGAGAGGCCAAAACTGACCCCGGCGGTAAGGGGTTAAAATGTTTATATACCAATTTGGAAATCAAAACACTTGAACCCAAAGGTGCCATAAACTAGGCTAGGGGTAGTACTAGTACCCTCTTGGGTAGGATAAACTAGGACAAGGTCCCCTTGTCTGCACATCTTTGGCGACAAGTGTTTTGATTTCCAAATTGGTATATAAACATTTTAAAGAATGAATTAAAAGTTAGTTTTCATGATCTTTCCCTATTTATTATTTTTGTGTCTACATAAAGATGGCCTAGGCAATAAGAATAATGACAACACCCTAAAACTAGGCTGCAGCACAGTGACCAAGACCATATAGCGGTTTAACAAGACAGGTTTCATTTAGAACAGAATTTGCCATGGTTGAACAAAGAAGCTGAGTGCATGAGTTCAGTGTCATATCCAGAGACTGTCTCTTCAAAATAGATGTACAAGTGCTGCCAGCATTGGTGCAGAGATAAAAGGGTGGAAGGTCAACTGGTCTGTGCTCAGAACATACAGAGCATACTGCATCAAATTGGTCTGCATGGCTGTCATCCCAGAAGGAAGGTTCTTCTAAAGATGATGAATAAGAAAGCCTGCAAACAGTTTGCTGAAAAAAGTAGATGAAGGATATGGACTATTGGAATCATGTCCTGCGGTCTGATGAGACCAAGATAAACGTATTTGGTTCAGATGGTGTCAAGTGTGTAACGTACAACGACAAATGTGTCATACCTACAGTCAAGCATGGTGGTGGGCGTGTCATGGTTTTGGGGCTGCATAAGAGCTGCCGGCTGTGGGGAGCCTCAGTTCATTGAGGGAACCATGAATGCCAACATGTACTGTGACATACTGAAGCAGAGCATGATCCCTTCCATTTAGAAACACACCTTCATGACGACCACTACCTTGCTAAAGAAAACAAGGGTAAAGGTGCAGGTCTGGCTAAGCATGTCTCCAGACCTGAACCTTATTGAGCATCTGTTGGGCATCCTCAAATGAAAGGTGGAGTGCTAGCTCTCTAACATTCACTAGCTCCGTGATGTCATAATGGAGGAGTGGAAGAGGATTTCATTGGCAACCTGTGAAGCTCTTGTGAACTCCATGACCAAGAGAGTTAAGGCAGAGCTAGAAAATAAGGGTAGTCACACAAAATATTGACACTTTGGCCACACTTTGTCCATTTTCACTTAGGGGTGTATTCACTTTTGTTGCCAGCGCTTTAGATACTGATGGTTGTGTGTTGACTTATTTTGAGTGCCCACCAAATCTAAACTGTTATACAAGCTGCACACTGATTACTTTACATTTTATCAAGTGTTATATCTTCAGTGTTGTCCCATAAAAAAAAAAAAAAAATTAAAATGTGAGGGATGCACTCACTTTTGTGAGATACTGTGTTAGTGTGTATAGACCATTTCGCAAAATTTGCAGTGGTTATCCAAACTAGAGACAAAACAGCTCACTCTACAGCTAGACTATGGTAGACACATGTTATTCCCCATTACGGATACCCACGAAGGTTACTGTCTGATAAATGCCCGAATTTTGAGTCAGCGTTGGTGCAAGAATTGTGTACCTTTGATGGAATTAGAAAATCATGAACTACATCATATTATCCGCAAGGAAATGTATGCAAATGTTTCAATAGAACACTGTTGAGTATGATGAGGACTCTTGAAGAACATTAAGAGAAATAGCCAAAATATGTGGCTGATGTGGTGTGGATTCTGTTTGGACAAATTGGACACCTTCCCTTATTCATGTTAATGGATTAGCCAGAAGAATTAAAAGAACATACTCCCCCACAATGGGTTCAAGAACATCAGCGCAGACTGAAAATGGCTCAAGAACATGTTCGGAAGCCACAGAACAGAAATACCAGAAGAGAACTATACTAGGAGAAAGAAAATTTCCCAAATCCAGTGGAATTTCATCCTGGAGACAGGGCGCTTGTACGCAAGAAAATAGCTCAACAAGCTGGAAAATTAGAACCTTGTTGGGAATATAACCCATACAAGATAATCTGTTGTGTTGGCCCAAATTCATCCGTATACAAGGTCCAATCAGAGATTAGAGATGGACCTAGGAAGATTCTGCATCGCAATATGCTCTGTTCATGTAGCTTCACCACATTGTGCCCCAGGGAGAGTGAAACTAACTGAATTAATAAAGGAAACATGAGAGCTTTAATGCCTAATATACATTGTTGGGTTACATTGTTTACTAATGCTAAGAAACCAAGAGAATTCTTGTGTGCCAGTGACCCTACAGAAGAAGAAAGATACCCACAATGAACTACCAGAGGGATTACACCCAAGAGGTTTTAAGATTTTGAACTATAAGGTAATAAAATGGCCTTCATTTGTAAGGGGAGAAGATGTGGGGGTTGTTGTGTTACACGATCAGCTGTTTAGTTTGGTGGTGGAGTTTGGCCGACTAGTGGGAGTTGTGACTCTTGTCAAATCAGGAGTCAGAAGAAGGAGCCAGGAGTCTCAACTGCAACTTACCTGACAGTCTGAGGGTAAGAGAGGAGAAAAAGAGGAGACACCATTAAAGGTAACCTGTCACATAGATTATGCCTGCCTTGCTGAGGACAGCACAAGCTAGTGTCAGACATGCTGTTTCCAGCACTGTGTCCCTTATTCTGTAAGATGCTGGAGTTTCAGAGCATTTACCCCTCAAACCTTATTCATGGGCAGGTGTTAGCCTCGCCCACCAAAGGCTAGCCCTGCCCACTGACAGTTATTCACATGTTTCTACCTATTCAAAGTGATAGGTTTATCAGTTGAGGTGGGCGGGACTAGCCTCAGGTGGGCGGGGTTTGAAAAAAAAACTGACTCTTTGAATGACTTTTCTGGCTGAAAACTGCAGATTTGAGCATTAAATACTCGAAAACTACAGCATCTTACAGAATAAGGGAAACAGCGGTGGAAACAGCAGGTCTGACACTAGCTTGTGCTGTCCTCAGCAAGGGGGGCATAAACTAGGTGACAGGTTCTCTTTAAAGAGGATTGAGGAAAAAGAGGAGGATAGAAGAAGGAATAAAACTCAAAGGAGGTAAAACATATTCTTAGATTGCATTATGAAGAATTAAGACATTTACACTGCCCAATCTGTTCCCATTTTACTGAGCATTTCCTACCAGTAAAAAAAATATACAAAGTAGGATATTGCAGACTGGATTCTTACATTTAGAGCATTACTAATTGTACAAGCTGAATTCAGAAAAGGCCAAACGACAACAGATAATATTGGTATTGCACATGGAATAATTAAAAACTAAAACCATGAAATACATCAGTGAAGTCAATACATGTGTAATTGACTAGTAAACTGAGTTGCCCATGTAAAATTATGGAATGCTGTCAGGAAAATAAGCATCTCCTTGTTCATAAAAGGATCTTCTAAAATGTTTAATCAGTCACAGGCAACGGAAAAAAAAAACAGATTGGTTCTAGTTCGGGCAAGGGAGTTAGACAAGGCAGAGTATTGTATCCCTTCTTATAAAACCTGTGCACTAAGGTAAGACTATAAGACAATCAAAAAAGGAAGATTGATAAATGAATCATTAAGAACCGTCAATGTCTAGAAGACTCCAAATTTATAGATGAAAAGACAACTTGTCCTTTTCTTTATACAATCACACAAGCACAGACACCCCACCCTCTGGTCAGGGCCGTCTTAACAGCATTATGGACCCCTGGGCAGAGCTGTGCACTGGGCCCCCCAACCAGGCCACGCAGCAGCTCCTAAGTTATATAAATTGCCGCATGGACAGGCCAGACCACGTAGTAATTTATATAACTTAGGAGCAGTGGCGTGGACTGGCCTGTGGGCACACATTAAGTCATGTAACTTCTGCGTGTGGTCAGCCAGCCATCCTGACCCGTGTCACTGTCCCCCACCCATATGGCCGTGTCACTGTCCCCCACCCATTTGGCCGTGTCACTGTCCCCCACCCATATGGCCGTGTCACTGTCCCCCACCCATATGGCCGTGTCACTGTCCCCCACCCATATGTCCATGTCACTGTCCCCCACTCATTTAGCCATGTCACTGTCCCCCACCCATTTGGCCTTGTCACTGTCCCCCACCCATATGGCCGTGTCACTGTCCCCCACCCATATGGCCTTGTCACTGTCCCCCACCCATTTGGCCAAGTCACTGTCCCCCACTCATTTGGCCAAGTCACTGTCCCCCACCCATATGGCCGTGTCACTGTCCCCCACCCATATGGCCGTGTCACTGTCCCCCACCCATATGGCCGTGTCACTGTCCCCCACCCATATGGCCATGCCACTGTGACATGGCCAAACGAGTGGGGGACAGGACAATGACATGGTCCTATAGGTGGGGGACAGTGACATCAAGATGCCAGGAAAAGCAGGTAGGATAACACAGGATAGGCTTAGATACCCAACGCCAGCAGGTAGGATAACACAGGATAGGCTTAGATACTCAACGCCAGCAGGTGGGATAATACCGGATAGGCTTAGATACCCAACGCCAGCAGGTAGGATAACACAGGATAGGCTTAGATACCCAACACCAGCAGGTGGGATAACACAGGATAGGCTTAGATACCCAACGCCAGCAGGTAGGATAACACAGGATAGGCTTAGATACCCAGCGCCAGCAGGTGGGATAATACCGGATAGGCTTAGATACTCAACGCTAGCAGATAGGATAACACAGGATAGGCTTAGATACACAGCGCCAGCAGGTAGGATAACACAGGATAGGCTTAGATACACAGCGCCAGCAGGTGGGATAACACAGGATAGGCTTAGATACACAGCGCCAGCAGGTGGGATAATACCGGATAGGCTTAGATACTCAACGCTAGCAGATAGGATAACACAGATAGGATTAGATTAACCTAGCCAGCAGGTAGGATAACACAGGATAGGCTTAGATACACAGCGCCACAGGTAGGATAACACAGGATAGGCTTAGATAAACAGCGCGCCAGCAGTGTGGTATAACACAGGATAGGCTTAGATACACAGCGCCAGCAGGTAGGATAACACAGGATAGGCTTAGATACCCAACGCCAGCAGGTAGGATAACACAGGATAGGATTCCTAACACCCTACGTGTCTCACCCCTCCCCCCAGCACATGTATTCAGCCCCACCCAGCACATTGTATTCAGCCCCCCCCCAGCACAATGTATTCAACCCCCCTAGCACATGTATTCAGCCCCCCCAGCACATGTATTCAACCCCCCCAGCACATGTATTCAGCCCCCCCAGCACATGTATTCAGCCCCCCAGCACATGTATTCAACCCCCCCAGCACAATGTTTTCAACCCCCCCCCCCCCCAGCACAATGTATTCAGCCCCCCCCAGCACAATGTGTTCAAACTTCCCCCAGCACAATGTGTTCAACCCTCCCCCAGCACAATGTATTCAACCCCCCCAGCACAATGTATTCAACCCCCCAGCACAATGTATTCAACCCCCCAGCACAATGTATTCAGCCCCCCCCAGCACAATGTATTCAACCCCCCCAGCACAATGTATTCAACCCCCCCCAGCACATGTATTCAGCCCCCCCCAGCACATGTATTCAGCCCCCCAGCACATGTATTCAGCCCCCCTCAGCACATGTATTCATCCCCCCAGCACATGTATTCAACCCCCCCAGCACAATGTATTCAACACCCCCCCAGCACAATGTATTCAGCCCCCCCAGCACAATGTATTCAATCCCCCCCCCAGCAACATGTGTTCAACCCTCCCCCAGCACAATGTGTTCAAACCCCCCCCCCCCAGCACAATGTGTTCAACCCCCCCAGCACAATGTATTCAACCCCCCCCGCACAATGTATTCAACCCCCCCCCAGCACAATGTATTCAACCCCCCCCAGCACAATGTATTCAGCCCCCCCCCAGCACAATGTATTCAACCCCCCCAGCACAATGTATTCAGCCCCCCCCAGCACAATGTATTCAACCCCCCCCCCCACCCCCAGCACAATGTATTCAACCCCCCCCCCGCACAATGTATTCAACCCCCCCACCCCCAGCACAATGTATTCAACACCCCCCCAGCACAATGTATTCAACCCCCCCCACCCCCAGCACAATGTGTTCACCCCCCCCCCCCACAATGTATTCCGCCCCCCCACCCCCAGCACAATGTATTCAGCCCCCCCCCAGCACAATGTATTCAAACCCCCCAGCACAATGTATTCAACCCCCCCACCCCCAGCTCAATGTTTTAAACCCCCCCCAGCACAATGTGTTCAACCCCCCCAGCACAATGTATTCAACCCCCCCCCCCAGCACAATGTATTCAACCCCCCCCCAGCACAATGTATTCAACCCCCCCCAGCACAATGTATTCAAACCCCCCCCCCCCAGCACAATGTGTTCAACCCCCCCAGCACAATGTGTTCAACCCCCCCCCCAGCACAATGTGTTCAACCCCCCCAGCACAATGTGTTCAACCCCCCCCAGCACAATGTATTCAGCCCCCCCAGCACAATGTATTCAACCCCCCCCAGCACAATGTATTCAACCCCCCCCAGCACAATGTGTTCAACCCCCCCCAGCACAATGTGTTCAACCCCCCCAGCACAATGTATTCAGCCCCCCCACCCCCAGCACAATGTATTCAACACCCCCCCAGCACAATGTATTCAACCCCCCCCCCCCCAGCACTATTTATTCACCCCTCCCCCAGCACAATGTGTTCAACCCTCCCCCAGCACAATGTGTTCAACCCCCCAGCACAATGTGTTCAACCCCCCCCAGCACAATGTGTTCAACCCTCCCCCAGCACAATGTATTCAACCCCCCCCCAGCACAATGTGTTCAACCCCCCCAGCACAATGTATTCAGCACCCCCACCCCCAGCACAATGTATTCAAACCCCCCCCCCCAGCACAATGTATTCAACACCCCCCCAGCACAATGTATTCAACCCCCCCACCCCCAGCACAATGTATTCAACCTCCCCCAGCACAATGTGTTCAACCCCCCCCCAGCACAATGTGTTCAACCCTCCCCCAGCACAATGTGTTCAACCCCCCCAGCACAATGTGTTCAACCCCCCCCCCAGCACAATGTATTCAACACCCCCCCCCAGCACAATGTATTCAACCCCCCCACCCCCAGCACAATGTATTCAGCCCCCCCACCCCCAGCACAATGTATTCAACACCCCCCCCCAGCACAATGTATTCAACCCCCCCCAGCACAATGTGTTCAACCCCCCCCAGCACAATGTGTTCAACCCCCCCCAGCACAATGTATTCAGCCCCCCCCCCCCCAGCACAATGTATTCAACCCCCCCAGCACAATGTATTCAACACCCCCCCAGCACAATGTATTCAACCCCCCCACCCCCAGCACAATTTATTCAACCCCCCCACCCCCAGCACATTGTATTCAACACCCCCCCAGCACAATGTATTCAGCCCCCCAGCACAATGTATTCAACCCCCCCAGCACAATGTATTCAACCCCCCCAGCACAATGTATTCAACCCCCCCCCCCCAGCACAATGTATTCAACCCCCCCACCCCCAGCACAATGTATTCAAGCCCCCCCCCACTTACCTGTGTCCTGAAGTCTTCCTCTCTTCCTGCTGTCCTGTGCAGGGGAAGAGAGTGGGCGGGGCATCGCTGCTGCTGCTCTCAGCTTCCTTCAGCTGCGCTGGGCAGAGAGAGAGGGCGGAGCTGCGCTGCTCCGCTCCTCTCTCAGTAGCCGCTGCCACCAATGTAAGGACAGATACCGGAGCCGCAGACCTCAAACCCCCCCCCCCCCCTCCGCCGCCGCTCGGGGGGGGGCGGCTCCGGGTCAGATAGGAAAAAAAAAGTAAGAAAAAAAAACCTCCTGCCGTGCCGCCCTAGGCACCTAAGCAATTGCCGCGCCAGTTTTTTTACTGTTCAATAGCGCAGGCTGGGCGGCGCCTCTGTGAAGAAAGGCAGCGCCGCCCCTGCCTGCGCTGTGAACTGTAGGCCTAAAGCGCAGGAGCGGCATAGCGAGGGGCCGCCCTGCTCTCTGACCACCGCAGCCCGCACCGCCCTGCCTGCGCAGCCCGGGACAAGTAACTAAGCGCAGGCAGGGCGGAAAGAGCTGTGTCTGAGCTCCAGCGGGCGGCGGTGAGTGAATCCATTGGGCCGGGCAGGCAGCCGCCCGGGCCCTCAGGGGCCCCCCTGGGCTCGCGGGCCCCCGGGCACTGGCCTACCTGGCCCAATGGAAGAGACGGCCCTGCCTCTGGTCTCACAATTTGCAAAGTTTTCCTGGTTCCACCAATTTGCTGATCTTACAACCAGCTTTGATTAGTTCAATCTATATTCTCATCTGACATAAGGAATCTGCAATAATCCTTTCTCCAGAGGAAATGCATTGTAAACAAATGGTATGGGAAGTACCCAGAGGTTATAGAAAGGGTGCTGGAGGAGGGGGTAAAAAGGGGATTAGAGGAGGCAGAGAGGTACTGCAACCCTTTTGCTCATGTCCTAAAATGGGGTTCCTATTTGGATATTAGCTATAGGGGCCGTGCACAAAACATTGGCATTCAGAAATCTACTGGTTTGGCTTTCATTTCTCTAATGCATATAGACAACTTTAGAATGAAATACCAGTAGATAGCATTAAAGGGGTTGTCTCACTACAAGGATTGCTTTTTAAAGATAAAAGATCTTGCAAAAACAAGTCACATGCAATATGTGTCCATTAACAGTGTCCTATCTATTCCTAGATATCCCCTCTTGTATGGGCTGCATCAGCTCCTCAGGTCGCTACAGCTACAGACCTGTTCAATCTCTCATGATAGGCTGCCACCACTGGTTTCTATAGCTACAGACCTGGCTTCTACTGCAGCCTAGTAGAAGCCAGTAAACTGCCCCTGAATTCAAAATGAAACCAAGAAAACAGGACTGAGGTGAGATGAATCAATGTAGTGAGACAACCCCTTTAAAGCAAACTTTCACAATTCCCCTGGTTTTAATTTACATTTCTGTACTGAATATGTCAAAGAATCCCTGAATACAAGTTTATTTTCTGTTAAACTATTTTATTGTCATAACACAGAATATTTTCTTTCCAATTGAGTTGTGCAATATTGCGAGAATAAACCTCACACACAGCAGTGATGAGACACAAACAATACACTAGAAATACAGCACAGTTAAAAACACATTAATAACTAACAGACATCATTTAAGGGAATTTGCTCTATACCAACAAAACAAAGCAATGTGCCCTTGTCTGAACTGATACTTTTTCTTTTTTTTGTTTTTATTGTTGGTTGATCTGCCACCATATGCCAGGAATATACACAGAGAATGGATCTCCTGTGTAGTCGGGACATAATGCAAAAGAAAGGAGAGGCAAATTTCCCTTCCAAAAATTTTTAGGGGGTGCCATGGGAATTATCTTCATAAATGCCAAGTTTCTTAAAGAATATCAAAATTGTTCTCATTAGTTTATGATGCAAAGATCACAATACCGTAAATAGCATTTCCTTGGCAGTATATGGTACCGCTAACTTTCTCTCTTCATGTAGCATTTCCTTAGTTTGTACTGGAGGATGCACAACTTACTTTTGAGCGATAAGGGATAATACAAAAGAATGTATAAAGTTCAACATGACCGGGGGACAGTAGATGTGACGCTAATGTGTGAACAGGGTGTCTAACTACATGTGTTAAAGGGGGCGTCTTTTCAGCCCGATATCCAGCGCAGCCCCATTCACTACATTTTTAAATGGCCCGTATGCCAATATCAGGCGCATTACAAAGCGCAAGCGGCACTTTGTAATGTGCCTGATTTTGAGGGGCGTGCGGGATATGGGGCGCACTAGAACCATGCAAAGCTATAGATTTATAGCTTTTCTATGGCATTTCTAGGCGCATTACTGCTGAAACAGGCAGAGCACTTTCAAAGTGGTTTACCTGAGCCAGTAGAGTAGCAGTAGAGCAGGTTCATAAATCAGGCGCATTCTATGCTAATATTATGCACATGAAATTTGGCGTTTAAATGTGGTGGAAAGTGGCCGCTTATTTAAAGGGGTTCTCCAGGACTATCCTTCCATTTGTTATCGGGCTCACAACTGTATTGTATTAAACTTTGTAATTCATACTTATTAAAAATTATTTACTTGTCCTGCTGTGCAGAACCAGGCAAAGAACCCTGTTCTCCACTTCCTCCAATTCTCTGCAAACCGTGTGACATTCATTGATCATATGGCCCCAGTGAACGTTTTGTCATCACTCAGTAGGTGTGCTTTGAAGCCAATATAGGGCGCTAGCCCGTTATGGAGATGGTGTACTTGTCTGAGGATTGTTAGTTATGGAAGCATGGTGGCAGCAACAGCAGCACATATTATTAGTGTGCGTGCAGGAGAGTGGAAGGGGGAGTGGGTTTTATAGATTCTCTGATAGCTAATTGGTGAGCACCTGAATAGGGTGTGTACCTAACATGATATAAAAGGAAATTAGCTTAGACCACATGGGACCGGACCTCTAACCCCTGATGAAGCCAGTTTAGCTGGTGAAACATGTTGGGGAGGTCAGGCATGATGTTTTAAATTGTGATTTCTCACCTCTGTCTACAAGTGTCACCCGCTGCAGAGGGTGTCACAAGGGGGCCTTATTTGTTTTGTGTCCATTAGATTAGGGACGACTGCCCAAGTAGGAGGCTTGGGATCCCTTACTGGGGTTAGTAAATTGCTGTATATATAAGGCTTTCCTGTTAATGGGTGGTGCTCCACCAGACTTGATAATAGAAAAGGAGCTATTCCTTTCTTCAGAAGTAGAAAGGGTTAAATGGTGAGGTTAGAAATCAGGTTTTTAAATAGTGTGTATAGAGGTTAAGAGTTATACATAATAAAAGTTACGTTTTAGTGTTTTATAGATAGAGAACTGATAGAGTTTAAGTTTGCCTATGGCAAAATAGTAAATATAGTGCTTTGAAGCCAGGCTCAGCTCAGGAACACTTCTCTGCAGTGGGTGTCACCTAAGAAGAAAGATCTGGCTGCATCCACTCTTGCCAACCTGCAGTTTGAAAGTGAGTAGAAGTAATTACATTTAAGTAATTAAAGGGGAGGGGGAACTGTTTGTTTATCTTTGAGTCCTGCTGGAAGAACTTACTAAGGAGGCAGAGGACTACAGGTCAGAGCGGAGGGGTTATGTACTGCTGTCATGAAAATGATGACTGCAGCTCTGGACAGTTTACATAGTGACTCATGAGTCGTAGCTATCATCATGATCATGACAGCAAGTACAGAGCTAGAGGGGATTACACACTAATATCAGCACGTAGACTCTAGCAGTTATAACTGTGGAGGGAAGTCCTGGATTGCAGTCTGGAACTTGTAGGAAAGAGATGCTGGAGAACTACTGACACTCCTACAAACAGGAAGTTTCACTGTAAAAAGTGGATCTTATGATAGATGAATAAGGAAGCTAAAGAAAAAAAAAGAAACACAAAGATAGCGGTTATATTCTTACTTTTCAATATAAATGCTGTTTATAGAGTTCTATGAAATAATTAAACTCTCGGACAACCCCTTACATATTAAAACACAACCATAAATTAAAACTTGTCCATTCACAAAAACACTTTACAAAGGGTTTGTCCAGTTCTTTTTTTTTATTATTAATTAGACTCTCTATGGGCTGAAATGTGTTTATATATGATGTGGATTTTATTTATTGATATGGATTGTGTGTTAGGTGTGTCCTTTACACATATATTTTTATACTACTACTTTGTATATGGCAGTAAGTGAGGACATTCTGTTTGGCCTAAATGATAAAAAACAAAAAAAAAAAAACAAAAAAGAATTGAACAACCTCTTTAATATTTCTAAGAATCATATGAGAAGTTCTTAAGACTCTAGTTTCCATAACTTTATATCCCACTGTTCTCTGGCTGCACCATCTGCCAGTTTACACCTAGCCACAGGGCCTAAAATGGCACAGAGTTAACAACCGTGCTCACCAGAAAATAGACCACAGTACCATTTACCCAAAACCCCAATGTTCCTGAGCATTTAAAGCTCACAACTTCTTAATTAACTCCTCTCCTCTCTATTTTACTTGACTCAAGGACCTCTCTTTCTACCACGCTGTAACAAACTACATTGCTTGCTAGCAAAATGGTTGAGTGGACAATACTTCCTGTTGTGGTCCCGTGGAAAAAAAAGGAACTCCTCCCCAAGGTACCTCCCTTATAAAGCCCCCCCATGACATCACTCCTCCCCTTCCTTCCTTCTAGACTTAACCCTTTACTCCCTAACTAGGCTTGCTATAACTCCCCGTCCTTGGCCCCTCCCCTACGCCTCCAGCTACAGCTCAGTGGCTTTCTTGTAAATACCTATATTTCCCATGAAATAACAGTTTTTAAAGGGTAATTCTAGTTTCATTTATTAGCTTTAAACATGTAGGCACAGGTAAATAAAGACTTACCAAATACCTGTTTGTTATGATATTGCTTCCCTTCAGAGCTAGAGCCATTTTTAAATCCTAGGTTACCCGTTCTCTCTAACAAGCTCTAGAGCCCTGGTCAGGATGGTGATGTCACTTCCTGCTGTGTCTTATCAGCAGCACAGGAGCTTGTTTATGTTTCTTACTGATAAATGTTAACTCTTTAGAGCTCTGTAGCCTTCTGCCCTGGTGTTTAGACCCCTCCAATACTAATGTCCCTCTAACAGGCTCAGCTAGGAATAGCAGAGATTAGAACCACCCACAGCCTAACTAGGAAGTGTGACTGTAAAGCTGGATGTGAAGAGCAGGCTCTGTGAGACAGCATGGTGAGAACACCCCTTTAAACACCTTTTCTCACAATTGTACTTTGTGATTTCTCCTGGAAACATATGAATAGATTGAAAATGAGCTATTACCACTTCCCTTATCAAATGAATGTGTTACTACACACCTTGGCAATGTCCAAGCAGGCTGATGTTGTCAGATTTTGTAGGGAAATATTCTGCTTACAATGGGAATGCCAACACCAGTTGTCAATTTCTTTACACATTTCTGGGAAGAATAACAAAGGAATTGCACAACTTCTAAGAAAGGATGCTCCAGAACTACTTTGTCATATGGAATATAAGTATTTTCTAAAACAGACATGTCAGGAAAGCTGATGGGTTCTCTTTTAAGTGTACACTGGTTTTCCAGCTACAGAGATGAACATAATAAGGAATTATGCAATGGCTAAACTATGGCTACAGTTGCATGATGTCAGCATGAGATCGACCCTGTGACTTGTATGATTTGAGTTGTGCAATTTATTGTGCTTGAGTCACATTACAACGACTAAGAAAAGTGAAAAGACAGTAGTGGGATATTGCACATGGGCAGCTGCACACAGTTCTGGTTTACCACCACTGCCACTTTACCACAGTTCCTATCATCTCATGCTACTAAATAAGGGTGGTCCAAAATTCTGTGCTAGCTAATTTCATAATATATCTATATAGAGGTCAGCACTTCGTTTTTTCTGCTGAAGAGCTGAGTGCCAGATCCCCTTCACACATTTAAACAATACAATTCTGCCTGTCTGCTGTGCCAGTACAAAGGCTTCACAGCATACAGCCTCAGGGTATGTTCACACAGCGTTTCTGGATCCGATTTTGGATCCGAAAACGCTGCAGCAATCGGATCTAAAACAGACCCAACACGTATCCAGCATGTGTTTGGATACGTGTTGGATGCAGCAGGATCACACCCCATAGTTTATTATAGGGCTCCTACTGCGTCTTTCGGATCAAGAATTGACATGTCAATTCCTGGAACGGGGGGGAGGCCGGCTGCTGCCCAAGATGGCCGCGTAAACCAGGAGCTCTGCAGGCCCGAGTGAAATGGACACGGCGAAACGGGCTTAAATCCGGCGGCAGCATTTCATAAACAGCAGCGGAGGGCGGAGGAGATCCCCGGCAACACCCGAGACCAAAGTGCGGCCGGAATCGAGCACTCGGTGCGGAGCGGGAGGAGATTGAAGGCTGCGGCCGGCAACAACAGGGAGAGAGGCGCAGCTTCCGGGCAGACGCACGCAGCGAGGGAGAAAGCCCGCGAACAGACGGGAGACGGCGGCGGGAGACAGGCTAAAGAGGACTTTCACTCTGGGACTGAGCTGCATCCCGCGGCTTCGGACTCGCAGCAGGAGGGGTCGGCTGACAGCCCGCTGGCTGTACAGGTACCGGGGGGAGACCATGGACAGAGTGCAGAGGCGCTAGTTAGCGCATGTTTATAGAGCCCATAAGTGGGATCGTTCTCCTCTGACCCATCCTGGACTGTTATTAGGGGGTTGAGGCACCCTTGGAACCTCCGCTAGCCGAGTGGAGGCCACTATTCAGGACTTTTGGGAAATACAGCATAGGCCTTATTGCTATACACATCTCAGCGCGCGGTCGCCTGCCTGCGCGTTGGAGTCACTGCTCCCAGAGGGAATCCTGGCTGGACCCTCCTGCTGCATAACAGCATCTGGCTCTTAGTGGAGAAATACAGCCTGCATACCTTCCTTGTCTCCCCTGCATCACGGCGATATGCCTTCTAAAGCACAAAAAGCCGCAGCAACGCAACGCAAACTTACAGAAATGGCTCTAACCAGATCCACCCCGGGTCCGATCCCGCAGGAGGAATCTGCCTGTGCTGCTTCTCTATCTGTAAATGTCAATGCACCTGAAGACTCCAGGGGCGACATGTATGAATTCGAATGCGTACTTTTTTTTTACTTGGCGCCGACACTCCAGTCCTAAATAGATATAGAAGAGTGTAGAATACGACAGTATGACGATTTTTGGCGCATTACATAGAGCTTAATGCGCCAAACTTTGTATGGGCATAGAGTGTAATGCGCCAAACTTGGCGCACTAAGCTCTATGTAATGCGCCAATAATCTGTCGTATTCGACACTCTCAGAATCTCAAAATCCGAGCATTGAAACATTAAGAGGGCGACATGTATGAATTCGAATGTGTACTTTTTTTTTTACTTGGTGCCAACACCAGAGTTCTAAATAGATATAGAAGAGTGTAGAATACAACTGATTTTTGGCGCATTACATAGAGCTTAGTGCGCCAAGTTTGGCGCATTACACTCTATGCCCATACAAAGTTTGGCGCATTAAGCTCTATGTAATGCGCCAAAAATCGTCATACTGTCGTATTCTACACTCTTCTATATCTACTTAGAACTAGGGTGTCGGCGCCAAGTTAAAAAAAAGTACGCATTCGAATTCATACATGTCGCCCCAGATCTTTGAGCGGGAGTGCCATGGTTGCTGGAGATGGGAGGGAAATGTCACCGGGCCTAGAGGATATGGACTGGAAAGCTTACTTAAAATCCATCCCCACTGAAGAAGATTTCAAAGGTCTATTCATGGAAGTGAAGGAGGCGTGTAAAAAAGAGATTGCAGCCCTACAATAGAGTTTTATACACATGGTGGACAGAGTTGATAATCTAGAGGAATCGCATGATGAGACCAGGCGATATATTTCGCATTTACACCTCACGGTCAATAACCAAGCCCCAGCCTTGCGGGAGACCTCACGTCATCTTGAGGACCTCGACAACCGGGGACGGAGGAATAACATCCGAATCAAGGGACTACCGGAATCCAAGGAGAAAGAGGATCTCCACTCTGTACTGAACGAAGTGTTTAACAGTTTACTGGGCGAACCGGCTACCAATCACATACAGCTTGACAGAGCGCATCGGGCCCTGAGGGCTAAAGACTTACCTGGCAGACTAAGGGATGTGATTTGCTGCGTTCACAGTTTCTCCGTCAAAGAGAGAATTATGTCTAAAGCTAGGCTACAAAAAGAAGTGAAATACAGGGACACTCAGATTCAGCTCTACCCGGATCTAGCCTGGGCCACACCAAAAGCGTCGCTGTTTGAGGCCACTCCTTTCGCTCCTTAAGGACAGTGGAATCCCATACCGGTGGGGATTTCCCTTTTCGCTGACGGCGACCAAAAATGGCAAATCTATGACCATCCGAACCCATGCAGACCTTCCATCATTTTGTTCTGATTTGGGCTTGGTGACCCCGGACATTCCGGACTGGGAATTAGAGACACCACTCCCGGCCTCTCCCCCGGTCTGGAGCCAAGTCCAGAAGCGGAGAAAACACCCACCCACGCCCAGATCACAAGATCCCCTGCTTCTCTGGAGGGTCAGAGATGACCCATTACAAGCAACCTCTGGATTTCTCTATCAGGGATATTATCACGCCCCTACCCCATTGCTGCCGGGTTTTTGCCATAGTTTCATCACCATAAGATTTTTTCAAATGCTTTTTACCTAGTGTCCTGTGAGGAAGGAGAGGTTCCGTCCCCCTTCTCCCCCTCCCTTCTCCCTTTTACCCCTTTTTTTTTTTCTTATCTTTCATACTCTCACCATCCCTCTTTTACCTTTCCCTGTCCCCTCTACCCCACCTTACCTCTCTCCTTCTTTACTCAGCTCACATTTGGGCCGAGCTCTGGAAGAGCACCATTGCGGCTGCATCTGACAGCTTTCCCCATTCAGGTTGGCCTACAAGATAGATCTCTCCCACTCGTGGAGGTAGCTGCCACATTTTTGAGCTTGAACCTCCCCAGGATGCGAGCAGTCCTGGAGTATACAACAGTGATGCCTGCCCCTTGGGCATCATCCTTTCTTGTTCATTGTATGCTATTTGCATGTTGTTTCCGTGTATATTCGTTGTCTCCCCTACCCCTAGTGTGTTTTGTATGGGGCCATACCTACTTGACCGGGGACCAGAGCCACAAATGGATTTTCCCAATTTACCTTCCCTATGGCTAAGTTTATATCACTTAACGTGAAGGGCCTCAACTCTGACGTCAAGAGGCGTCTCCTGTACTCTGAATTGAAGTCTTCTAAAGCTGACATAGTGTTCGTGCAGGAGACGCACCTTGGTAAATAGGGAAGCTTCTCTTTTGTCAAGGGACTATACCCACGTGCTTATGCCGCCTCGCAGTCGCGGAAGAGAGCTGGGGTGGCTAGCCTGCTCTCTAGAACGTGTCCTATCCAGGTCCAGCAGGTCACTTCAGACGTCCATGGTAGATATATAATTCTTCAGGGTCTTCTGGGGGGATCCCCAATAGTTCTATGTAATCTATATGCGCCTAATAGCTCCCAGATCAGGTTTCTTAAATGGGTGCTCTCTAAGGTGTCCAGGTTATTACCGGCTTTGGTGCTGGTGGGTGGGGACTTCAATGTCTCTTTCTCAGATTCCATGGATAGACTACAGGTCAAGGACACGCCACTGTCCCGAACGCAAAGAGGGCTTTCTAGAGAGTTTCGTAAGGTGATTTGTTCCCATGCATTGTTTGACCTTTGGCGTGTGCGCCACCCCACTGATAGGGTATTCTCATTTTATTCCCCACCTCATGTGTCGCACACCCGCATTGATTACTTCTTTGGGAATATTTTGGCCCTGAGGAGAGTGGTTAGCGCGGATGTGGGTACTATCACGTGGTCAGACCACGCCCCCGTGACCCTCACCCTAACTCCTGGGATGGCGGGTAGTAGAAAATGCCATTGGCGTTTGAACGAAAGTCTAATTAAAAAGCTGGAATTGTGGGAAAAGGTGAAGTCCTGCCTTGTGGAATATTTCGAGACTAATGAGGGCTCGGTGTCATTGGTTGCTACGCTCTGGGAGGCGCACAAGGCGGTGGTCAGGGGGTGCTGTGTGGCCCTGGACTCCTGCATTAGGAGGGACAGGGGAGCACAAATGGGAGCGCTCACGAAACAATTGAGGGAATTAGAAGCTAGGTTACTCAATAGACCCTCCAGACCAATCCTTCGACGCATAGTGGCAGTGCGAAATCAGCTAAAGACCCTGGCATTGGATGGCACGGAGAAACTGCTGATGTATTCCAGACAAAAATTTTATGACAAGGGGAATAAACCCCATACTTTGTTGGCTAGGCAGTTAAGAAACGAATCGATGGGAGAGGCTCCCCAGGCCATAAAAGATCGTTCAGGCACCCTGGTATATGAACCAGAGGCCATGTCCCGCGTCTTTAGAGATTATTTTTCAGCTCTTTACTCTCTGCCCGACTCCTTGCCATCAAACGCGACTCATAGACGTGATTTGATTGAGGACTTTTTTGGGTAAATGTAACCTTCCTAGACTTCCTCCAGAGGCGTTGACGGAACTTAATGCCCCGATATCCCCGGAGGAAATCGAGGGTATCTTGAAGAATATGCCTAGCGGCAAGGCCCCTGGTCCGGATGGCCTGACATATTTATATTACCAAATTTTTTTTCATCAACTATCGGACTATATAACATCCCTGTACAACTCGTTTCTACGAGGGTCCCCAATACAGGCCACTATGTCCCATTCATTTATCACTCTTTTTCCCAAGCCGGATAGAGACCAGACGGACCCAGGGAATTACAGACCCATAGCTCTGCTAAATTCAGATCTGAAGATCTTTACGAAACTTCTAGCGGACCGTCTGGCCCCGTGGCTCCCCATGCTGATCCATAAAGATCAAGTGGGATTTGTGGTGGGCAGACAGGGTGCCGACAATACCTGGAGAGCCTTGGATCTGATAGAGATTGTCAACAGGGAGGATCAATCGGCTCTACTTTTGAGCTTGGATGCAGAAAAAGCGTTTGATCGCTTAAGTTGGTCCTTCCTGTTCACAACATTGGAAGCCTATGGCCTGCGGGGCCCTTATCTAGAAGCGGTGCATAGTCTATACCAAAATCCAAATGCCACAATCCGATTGCCCCATAGTATGTCAGCTCTCTTCCCGATCATGAATGGGACTCGGCAGGGATGCCTGCTCTCCCCGCTCTTATTCATAATGTCTATTGAACACCTAGCAGCAGCAATTCGAATGAGCCCGGACATCAAGGGGATGGTAGTACACAATAGGGAATACAAGCTTTCATTGTTCGCCGATGATATACTCCTGTCTCTGACCTCCCCACATACGACTTTACCTAATTTACATTCCTTGTTAAGGGACTTTGGTAGGCTATCGGGGTATAAGGTGAACACGAAAAAGACAGAAGCTTTGCCCATTAATATACCGGATGCCTAGATGGCCTCTCTAAGGGCCAACTTCCCTTATAACTGGAAAACTGATGCGATAAAATACTTGGGGGTTCACTTGACAGACTCATATGCCACAGTATACAGACAAAATTATCCCAAATTATTTGCTGAAATTAGGAAATTGTTGGAACAATGGCATCGTCTACCTCTTTCCTGGTTTGGGAGGATTGCGTCTATTAAGATGACGATCCTACCTAAGCTGCTTTATTTCTTTGAGTCCCTCCTGGTCCAGATACCTCTGCGGGAGCTCAGGGCTATGCAGGCTGCTATAATTCAGTTTATATGGGCGCGACGGCGACATAGAGTCCCGAAGAGTGTTCTATTAGCACCAAAGTCGGCGGGGGGCCTAGGGGTTCCCGACATAATTAAATATTTTTGGGCTGCCCAACTACGGAGAATTCCGGGATGGTCGTCCTTGTTTGCCTATACGGTTTGGGTAGAAATTGAAAAACTTTGGCTGGCACCTATACACCCTAACTCCTTGTTGTGGGACACCTCTGAAGTGCACCTGGATAGAAAGCTCTTAGGTCCCATGACTCTTTTGAGGAACGTGTGGCGAATCTGCTCTAGATGTTTCTCCTTGTGCTCTGAGGCCTCGCCAATGACATCTTTTCTGTTCCACCCCCTTTTACTGTATAGTTTGTCAACGGCCAGTTTTAAGCCCTGGTTTGACAAACGACTATTTAGGTTTGCGGATATAGTTAACTTTAGGACTAGGAAATTAATGTCCTTTGAAGAGATTCAGTCGTCCTTCCGGTTGTCAGACCAGGGGTTCTACTCATATCTACAAATTGGCCATTTTATGCGCCAGGTACTCCAGACTGACAAGGTATCGCCCCCAACTAACTTTGAAAGGATCTGTAAAGCAGGCACGTCTACCAAGGGACTCATCTCTGCTATTTATCAGATGTTATGTGTCCCAGACCCAGAGAATCCTCCGAGACATAAGTATATGGACCAATGGGATAGGCTTGTGGGAATGAATATTCCTCTAGTAGAGTGGAGGACCATCTGGAGGAGAGCGTCTAAGTCATCTATCTGCGCGCTGTATAAAGAAAACCAGTACAAGATCCTGTACTTCTGGTATCATACACCAATGTTGATACATAAATTCAATCCTACGGTGTCAGATCATTGTTGGAGATGTCGGAATGGGGGTGCACATCTTTTCCATATTTACTGGGACTGTGTGCTAATTCAGCCTTTCTGGAATAGAGTACGGGATCTCCTATACGAGGTGTTGGACTTACATTTTTCTTTGGATCCAAAATCTTTCTTACTAAATCTGACACCCCATCCAGTGGGGAAAGCTGAGATGTGGCTGGCTCTGCATATTTTGACAGCAGCCAGATGCCTGATTGCTAGGTGCTGGAAATCCCCCCTTCCTCCCGCTGACGATGACCTCCTTAAACGGATACAAGATGTACGCAGAATGGAGTGTCTTACAGCTCTCCTCAATAACCAGATGGACAAGTTCCTGAAGATCTGGAGGCCCTGGGATACCCACTCAATTCAAATTGGCATTGCTTAACTGGCACCCTCGTGGCGATGAGGAATGGTTCCTACCCCATTGTCTGTCCTTTTGTATTTTTCCCAGTGTTTCTGTCTTGTCTTGATGGTTTGTCTTAGTATATAGCGGTTACTACTGTTATTATCTGTTCTGAACCAAAGTCACAAGAGTATCCCTTTAGTTTTACTCATATTGGTACCTAGGGTTTTGTTATTATCCACCAATTGTCAAACCGATAGGTTCTTACTAGTTTGGAGGTCGATGGACAAACTTTGTTCTTCCTGAGTTAAATTCCTGATCTAGTGGTGGAGGTGAAGAAAAGATGATTGGGACACTTGCCTATGTATAGGATGTTTTTTAAGATAACTATTGCTGTAATCATTTATACATTTTATGATTGTCTTAGTGTGCTGTGAAAAATGTGTCCATATACGCTGGTTGACTTTCTACAATACCTTAATAAAAATACAGTTATTCAATTCCTGGAACGGATCCGAAAGATGGATCCAAAAGACGCAGTGAGGCACACTTCGGCGATCATTCGTGTGAACGCCGATGCGTCTTTTCTAATAAAAAGCAATGTAGATCACATTGCTCATTATTATATACGTGTTTGGGTCCATTTGGGGTCCGACAGACAGCTCCAAACACTTATCGAAAAGCGTATGTAACACGGGAGTAAAACACACCGTGTGAACATACCCTAAGGGGACTGGATTGCCTTTTTTTTAATTAATTAACCCCTTAACGCCGAGGCCTGAATTTTTATGTTTGTTTTTATTTTTTAATTTTTTTTTTATCTTTATTTTTCATCTACATAGACGTTTCAGGGCTTTTATTTTGCGGGACAAGATGTACTTTCTAATGGTGTCATTCATTGCACCAAAGAATATACTAGGAAACCACAAAAAAATTCTAAGTGTGGCAAAATGTAAAAAAAAACACTTGCGCCATGTTTGCGGGTGCTTTGCTTTCACGGCGTTCAATCTTCGGTAAAAATTATGTGTTATCTGTATTCTACAGGTTTATACAAATCCAGCAATATCAAAAGGAAGGTTTTCATTATATTTTTGGTATTTCAAACATTTAAAATTTTTTAAATTTGAGCGGCAGAGCCATTTTCTGTGACCAATAACTTTTTTTGTACTAACACCTATGGACTTGAGTGAGTCAGCATTTTTTGCAGGCTGAAGTGAACTTTTTATTGCTACTAGTTTGGAATACAGGCAGTCTCCGACTTACATCGTTCCGACTTACATACGTCCCCTACTTACAAATGGAGACGTATGGGGCGTGGCTGACATTTAACACTGAGCCACGCCCCATGATAACCAAGTGCCAGCATGCCACAGCTGCACAGTAGATACAGAGCATTCGTTTAAATCTTCTAAAAAAGGGCGAATACTGCAAAACAAATGTAAAAACTGTTCCCTGTAATATCCAAAACTAAAAAAAAATGTTTTGCTGGAATTACATTTAATAACTATACTTGTTCTGACTTGCATACAATTTCATCTTAAGAACAAACCTACAGCCCCTATCCCGTTTGTAACCCGGGGACTGCCTGTACATGCAACTTTTTTATTTCATTTATGGCAGTGGATTTTTTTTTCTTCAGCGCATAGACAAATTATGTTATATTTTAATAAATTGGACTTTTCCTGATGCAGTGATACCTAATATATATAATTTTTTTTATTATTTTATTTGCAATATGGCGAAAGGGGGGTGATTTGAACTTTTAATATTTTTAAATTATTTTACACTTGAATTTTTTTTTTACTTTAACTTTGAGTCCCCCTAGGGCACTTCACCACTCGAGAGCATAATCAATGTAATACAATGCATTGGGGTGTACAAAGATAAGGGTTTTACTACTTCCTGTCTGGGGCAGGAAGTAGTAAAACGAAAAACATGATGGCGATGAAAGCCATCACAAGGCTTCCAGCTGCCCTGTTAACTGATCGGCAGCCTGTGATTTCGCCACGGGCTCCCCAAAGTGATGAATGGTGCATGACACAGTTTCTCATTTATTTAGAAGTTGTGGCTATCCTTGCGACGTCAAAGGGGTTAAACAGCACGGGATGGCACCATTCTGCCCCAATTAGCAGCTAACACCTGCAGGCTATGTAGTGGGATCGCAGCGTGAAAGCACCCTTAGGTAAAGACTAGTGTTGAGCGATTTTTATCGACAAAGTTGAAATCGGCAAGGTTTTTATGGTGATCGAAATTTCCAGATCATGCGATAATTAAGGTTAAAATCTGTGCATCATCTATTAAGATCGCGCCTTTTTCGGCGCTTCCTGTAATTTTTGGCGGCCAACAAATGAGATTACAGAATAGAGCAGGTGAGATGTGTGTGCTGACGTCATGACTGGGGTTTTTGATTGGCTGGAAAAATCACACATGAACCTCGTTTTACATAGAACAGCGTTTCCTGTTTCAGCCTCAGTGTCTCTCAGTGTCTCATAGGGATAGGACCTGCATCTCTGCCTGTGGCCAAACAGCTCAGCGAAATTAGTCTATTTCTGCACAGAGAAACCTCTACTATTAGCTGTGATCCTTTTTTTT